>JACEEZ010016348.1:0-20000 GCA_016584305.1 Chionoecetes opilio
ATTATAGTTATTTCATCTCCCCATTAAATGTAATTTTTCGTTACAAAGCATGAGTTTTTATGTGTTCCAGTACTGCACTGAATGCCCTCTCATGGGCAGCGACATGAGATCATGCTCAGTATCCTTTGCTCCTTCATTCTGCGAATTCCCGCTCATAGTTAGAAAAACGCAGTACGGAAAGATTGGAAACATGATGGATGGTGTTTGGCCTCACAAGCAAAAGGTCTTTATTTTTCACCTGCGATAAAGTCGAAATAGACCCATTTCTGAGCTTGTGTTTCAATTTGTTCCCATGCATTTGTTTTGTTCTATAAGATGAAAATTATTGAGGTCTCTGAGTTTGCGGCCACAATCTTTAATCTCTATTTGGCCACAGAAAATACACTTGGTGGAAAGATAGGTCCAGTGAAGACAATTTACGAGGAGAGTGATGCCTTTGTGAGGTGATGCTTCTGGTTCGTACATGTACCATCTCCCGACGATGGAGGTTGCCAGTAAAACGCAAATAACACTCCTGTGATACCCAATGCTTTTTAAGGTCATCTGGGAGATTGTGGGGATCTGGTCACACACGTGTTGCATTCTATTGGAGATTCATGTGGCTGTTGAGCGTTGGTCTGCATGTTATGAAGTTGTTGTAGTTTTCACTTGCATTTTTTTCATTTCGCTGAATGTGTAAACTGACCATGGTCAGAAATATTTGGCACATGAAGGATGCTTTTAACCTGCATGTTTTTGGTGGCTACAGGGTGTGGACCTGGTCACGTTTCTTTTGGGCATGATAGCTTAATGTCTGTTTATCGGGAATGGGAAAGATAAAAACTTATTACTTTGCACCTTATTACTTGCATTTTCAGTTTGTTTGCCAATAATATTGGCCATTCAAATCACGACAAATAATTAGCAGATAGCAGATGTAGTGTTTGGTTACGTTGCGGGTTGCGTCGCGTTTGCCTCCCCGCGAGGTTATGATGCGGTCCACTTTAATTGCATAAAAATCATAGTGGGACTTTCCCGGATGCCCTGTTTAACAAGGCTAAAATTTTCTACACATTTTTCCCACCCAGAAAAACCCGATTAGAAAGATTTTTCCGGGGGTGCAGATAACCCCTTTTTTCCCACTAGACTATTTAATTTCAATACCTTTCACCCCCAAACCTCCCTTAAAACCCCTATACTAAACTGTTTTTCACCCCTTAATACTCCCTTCACCCCTATCTGTTTCAAAAATTCAATAATCCCTTAACTTAAACTTTTCACCCTCAAAACTATACTCTTTTTCGAACCCCTTAACTTTTTTCACCCCTCAACCTAAAACTTTTTCACCCCTTAAACTTTCTTCACCCCTCAATATCTCTTCTTTGTTTTTTTTACCCCCTCAAGCACCCCAACTTTTTCCCTCCTCTTAAATCCCTTACTTCTTCTTCTGTTTTTACAATTTTTAACTTCCACTTTAATAAGTTATGGCATATGCCATACTTTTGGCAAATAAACCCCACTTAACAAACTAATTCAAAGATTATAACCCTGCGAGCTTGAGCTCCCCCCCTTATGTGACATCACGAGTTGTGACAGCGTGATTGCTGTTGACACCCCTATACCACATATTTCCAAATCACGGGAATATGCGGCCGGGATTCGAACCAGGGGTCGTGGTTTCGTAGCTAGGGCCTAGCAACTACACCACGGAGGCGCATTAATTTTGCTCAATCAATTTGTTTTATGTAGTTAACCTGGGAAAAAATAAGTTCCTGAAAGAAAATAAAAGGGTTTAGGCCTTTTATATTAATAACATTCTCTATTTCGTCAAAACTGAGAATTAATTGTCTTTGGCATTTTGCACTCTTATATGTCTTATAGCTACCCTAGAATAACTATTCACTGTCAGTAAAGAAAATGTCACTGGAAAAATATTGCATGTATTGTTAGATTGTGTAAAAATTTCAACAACCATATCGGGTATTTCTAATGTCGGGTAAAATTCACTTCAATCTGCAAATATACGAGGAAACAAATAAAAAACTTATAAAAAAGAGAATTATAAAAGAGAGAAAAGGCGCACTACCCATTAGGCAAGGGCTAGGATTATCTGAGCAACTTGTGGAAGTAGATATGCGTACTGCGTACCCTTCCCTTTCACGCGGTAAATACGGGAGAGATTAGACGCCGGAGAAAAAGTACCCGACATTGGCATTCTAAAATTTTAAAAGACCGCCCATGTTTCTCAAAATCCGCCCGGGGATCGAACCCGGGATTTCTTTTTTTTGTGAACCCAGCGTACTAGCCACTACACTACGGAGTAACCACAACCATGTGTGTGGTGTGTGTGTGTGTTGTGTGTTTTGTATTACCTCTCCTTCCCTTTCTTTTTCACAGTACAATCGGGCCCGTGCGGGAGGCCCTACCCCCAGACCCCTTTCCCAAGGATACATTTTCGGTTTATTTGGAGCCCCTGTCAATGGATACCTGTCTGATAAGTAAGTATAGACAATTTGTGATCGGGAGTTTTTTCTTTCTACGTCGTGTGTATGATATTCCAAGGGATCCCAAGGGGGGCAACCGGGTCAAGGAGGGGGGAAATAGGCCTGATCGCCCGAGCTGCGCTGGGCATATTGTAAAGCCGCTTTGTCCCCATGGGGGAACTGTGGGGTATTGGAACCAACAGAGCTTCACCCCCCTTGCCCACAATTATCTGAAACCCCGTGAAGGCCCTCCTCAGACAAAACGACGGGGGTGAAAATAAAAATTTCAAAAAAATAAATTATTTCCCCTTTACTGTTAAATTGGGGGGGGTTCGAACCCGGGCCCCCCCGAGTCGATCTTCCACGGCGAGATAATACGGTACCAAAGGGGATATCCCCCGGGGCGCTCCCCCAGACACCGGGTAATACAAAGTTTTAGTCATCAATCAGTTTTGGTTAGTCTCAGGTACAGCGGAAGCGCACGGTGATGTTGGTTACTACCCTTTCTCGTGTGGCGGGTGAGCCTGGCCCCGCCCTTCCCCCTCATTCGTGGCCGCTTCTGCTTGGGGGTCTTACCCCTTTCTGCTGTTTATCTTTTTTCCCTCTGTGAGTTTCTTTTTCTATGCCAAAACCACCGTGAAAATTATTAAAAATTTTGGGGGATAAGGGGTATTTTTAATTAAATTTTTTATTTTTTTAATACTTTTAAGTTGAAGGATAAAAATTTCGTGTAAAAATTTTCCTTACATTTTTAAACCCTTCATCGTAATGTGCCATGAGGAGGGCGGGCCCAAAAGGAGAACATTGTGCTTCGGAACAACCCCGTTGGGGGTTATGATGCTGACGGTGGCTAGGTATTTTATAAGGGACTGGCGGATCCTGCAGAGGGCGGCGCCCCTTCCTGGACCCCATCCTTCCGCCGTGGTAAGTCATCGGGAGGAAAAGTTAAATGGGGTAGAAGTCTAGTCAGATGCGGGATGAAAAATTTTTTTTTACATAAAAATTTTTTTGTTTCGAGAGTACAATTTGTTGTTTTGGTTAAACGTTGCAAAAGTGAGAATATATATGGGCACGAATTTTGGAACCCAAAGGGGTCGATCTGAGTCCGCGTTTTTTTCTCCCACGGCAGGTGATCGAGAGTCCCCGCTGTGGTCATCGTGAACGGCCGCCCCCCGGAAGCCCCCCAGGTGTTTGGCAAAGTGGCCGTGGCACGGCGTGATCTCCCCCCTGAGGCAGAGATGAAGAAGCGGTTTGAGGAAAAGGCTCAGAGGCCCGAAATATAACCCCCCAAACGCCCTCTATGGGGGCCTTTTTAAAACTTTTTTGGCGAAGGTTTTGTTTTCTAAAAAGAGTTCAAAGGGTGGAATCCCTTTTTCTTCCTTTTTTTCGGGATAAAAAAAGAACAACACAAATGGCAGAGTTTGTCATTAGTATCAAAGAGAATCGCAAAAATTTTGGGGTTTTTATGCGGAGATTTATAATTTCCTTTTTAGGGTTTTTCCCCCGGGTGTCACTAGCTAGGAAGGTCGACCATCCAGGGGAACCTAAGAATCCACCTTATCCACATTGGTTTTTGTACAAAAAGGGAAAAAAAATGTTGAACAAATAAAAAAAAAAAAAAGAAGAGCCCCCGATCCGTAAAAAATAAACCAGCCCAAATTTTCTCCCAAGTTGGATATTTAAGTCTTTCCTTCCAATCCACATACGACGCTGGGACCTTTTTCTTTGGTAAGCCAAATGTTTTACTCCCCAAAATTTCACCCCCTTTTTGGGGGGAAAGTGCACCCCTTCTTTTTTTCCCCTTCTATTTTTATCCCTTTTCCCCCCACCGGCTGGGTTGGACAGGTTTTTCTTGGTATGGAGGGGGGCGGTTCCCCCCCTCCTCCTTTTTTACCCCAATATGGGCCTTTCCTTACCTTTTCCCTTTTTAAAAAAATTTTATGAATTTAGTCCCCCCGGAGGTTTGGGTTTTTTTTTTTCCCCCAAATTCCCCCAACCCCTCTTTTTTTACGGGGGGGGGGGGTGGGGGAACCCCCGGGGACTTCCCCCCCCCCCCCGGGTTAAAACAGGGGCCTTTTTCCTGCCCCCCCTGTAACGGTTTCCTCGGGGCCCCGGGGGGTCCGGGCGGGCGTTCCCCATCCAATGTTTTATAAAAAGGGGCCCCCCCCGGAAAATTTAACCTTTTGTTTTTCGGGGGGCAAAAATTTTAAAAAAAATTTAGTTTTAAGGGGCTGGTTTTCCCCAAATTTTTTTGAAATTGGGCCCAAAAAATTTTTTCCCTTTTTTTTTTTCCCCAAACCCCCAAAAAAAAACAGGCTATTTGGGGCAGGGTCTTTTGGCCTTCTAAAGGATTTTTTTTCATCCCCGACTCTTGAAAAAAAAAAAGGGAAGTTTTATATGGCCCAGGTTTCTAAAATTAAACCCCCTTGTAATATTTTTTTTTAAAACCGGGTTAAATTTTTATTTTTTTTTTAAAAAACTGGTTTTGCCAGTCCCTTTAGATTAAAGGGGTTAAACTTTGCATCCCAAAAAAAACCCCAAAATGGGGGAAAAACCCAAAAAAAATTTTTTTTTAAAAAGTAGTTTTGGGGAAAAGCTTTTTTTCCAAAAAACCTTTAGGAAAAAAAGGGGTTTAAAATTTGCAAAAAAGTAATCGAAAACGAAAAAAACAAAGGGAGTAAAAGGAAAAAACATTAACCTCGATATTCTGTGTCTCCATCTACATGGGTTTTTAAAAAAGGAAAAAAAGGGGAAAGGTAAAAAACCCCAAAATTCAAGCAACCCCCGGGGTTATAAATTTTACCTTTTTTAAAAAAATTTTTAGTAATAACAAAATTTCCGATAAAGGGGGTTTGGATCAGGGGACGGGCCCCAAAACCCAACGCCCCGATAATGACAAAAAGGGAAAGAGAAACTCACGGGGGATTTCCCCCCGGGTTGTTTAAAACCCGGGAAAATTAAAAAATTTTTTTTTGGGAAAAAATAGGTAAAAGGGGGGTACGCAAAACGGAAAAAGGGGCCCATTGGAAGAACGGGCAAAAATAACACGAATCCAGGCTAAAAAGGGGGTTGTTTCCTTCACCAATTTAAAGAAAAGACTGGTGCAAGAAAAACAAAACCCGGCCCACCAAAAAAAATTTCCCCCAAGCAATGAAAAAGGGTTAACCCCAAAAAATCGAGCTGGTGTGTACCCCCCCCAAAAAATAGCATTTCCCTTTACTGGCCATTAACCCAATCAAGCAAAATAAGTCCCATTTTTTATTTTTTAAGAAAAAAAAGGGACAAAATCCAAATGCCCAAAACTACAAAAAAGGGAGGACCAAATCAAAACCATGACCAGGGGGGGGAAAACATGACAAGGGGGAATGTTTGGGGGTTCAGGGGAAAGACGGATTTGCTCTCGACCCCCCCTTGGAAGAAAACCAAATCCAAACCACCCCCTTTCTAATACCGGGTTTTCGGGGGGGTTTACATGGGTAACGCGACGAAATGGACTCTCTGAAGAGCTTCACCCCCAAACCCCACCAAATCCCTTGTAATTTTGGCGGAAAGGGGGAGATGAAAAAATTTTGAACTCCAATGGGGCAAACCGGGCATTAAGGAAAAAAAATTAAACCAGGGAAGGGGAAAGTGGCATTTTCCAAAAAATCAAAGTTCCCAATCGGCCACCTTTAAAAAGGTATTTAAACCCCCCCCTTCCCCCCCTAAAAATTTAATTTCCCCGCAAAATGGACGGGAAAAAATGGTACCCCTGGGGGTTTTTCCCCCCAAAATTTTTTTAAGGGGGGGCCCAAAAAAATTTTTAAAAAAAGGTTAATAAATGGAAGAGTTGAAAAAAAAAAAACAAGCTCTATTGTTTGTCGAAAAATTCCTTTTCACCCCTAAAATAAACAATTTTTTTTTGGGGGGGTTAAAAAAGTGGTTTTTGCCTGAACAAAAAAACCAATATTTTTTGGGAAGGTTAAGGCCCCTAAAAAGGAAGGAAATTTTTTTATTTTAATTGAGGTTTTTTTTCAAAAATTAATTTTTGGTAATGGGGCCAATTTGAAAAAAAATTTTTTGGGAAAACCCCCTTTAACAAATAATTTTTTTCCAATTTTCCCAAAAAAACCTTAAAAAAATTTTCCCCCCGGGGGGGGGAAAAATTTTTAATTTCAAGGGGCCATGACCAAAACAGTCCCCCGGGGGTTTTCCAAAATCTAGGGCCCTAATTTTTAAGTATGGTTTTGGGTCGGTTCATTTTTTGGGGATTTTGGAAAAATTTTTGAAGATTAATAGAAAAAGGTAGGAAGGTCCTTTAAAAATTTAAAAATTTTAATTTTTAAGGGAAAAAAATAAATAATTTTTGGGGAAATTTTTTTTAAATTTAAAACCCTTTCCAACTTGGGTGAAAAATCGGTGGGCGAATTTTCTGTAGATGTCCGCTGGAAAAATTTTTTTAAATTTTTCCCCACGTTTGAAAATTTTTAAAAAGGGGGCAATCAAAAAATTATTCTGCTTGGTTTTTAAATTGAAAGGATAAAAAAATATTCATCTTAATTATTCCCCCCCAAAAAAATTTGGGGAAAGGGGTTTTTTTTTCCCCCCCCCTGGGGGGGGGGGAAAACCCCGGGGAAACCCCAGTAGTTAAGCAATAAAGGGAGTTAAAAAAAAATTGGGGGAACTTTACTAGAAAGTTCGGGGGAAAAAAAGGGGAACCGTAACCTGAAATTAACCATTTGTTTGCTTGTGTCAAAAAAAAAAATTAAAAAAATTTATATTACGGTTTCCCCCAAAAAGGAAAGTTTTAAAAAAACCCCCAAAAGTTACTGGGAAAAGGGGGAAGGGCGGTTCTTAAAAAAACTGAATTTTTTAAAGGCCCCCAAAACCTTTCTTGAGACCCCCCCCCAAATTTTTTTTAAAAAAAATTTTAATAATTTAAAATACGGTGATTGGTCTGCGTAATTGGGGCCCCCATTCACAGCGAAAAATTTTAATTTTTTGGGTGATTTTTGGGGTAATCAGGCGGGTGGTAAAAAAGGGCCCGCCCCATAATATTTTTGAAAACCAAGCGGAAAGTAAAGGATTTTCCCCAAAAAAATTTTTTTTCCTTTTTGGGGGGGAAAAGGGAATTTAAAAAAATGAAAGAGCTAAAAAACAAGCCCCCAAAACCTTTGTTTACTTTAAAACCGAAGTTTAACCCCCCCCGGTGTTGAGGAAAAATTTTTTTAAGGCGAATTTTTTAACTAAAAAAAAAAGGGGGAAAATAAAAAAAATTAATTTTTTCTTTCTTTGCAAAAATTTTTTTTGGGGTTTTAGTGAAAGGTAAAAAAATTTTTCGGCCAACACGTAGGAGATGGGAGGCCCCCCCGTGGATTGGTGACTCGAAGTTTTGTTTGTTAAAGGTAATTAAAAAATGGAAAACCTTTAAAAAAGGGAAAGGATGAAAAAAGGGGTAATCCGGACGAAAAAAGTGAAAAGGCAAAAAATAAGAAAATTTTAAAAGGGAGCCCTGTCAGGACTAGTTAAAAGGGGAAAAAGGGGTGAAAAAAAAAGGGTGTGCTGGCAAAAAAGGGGCCCAGTTAAAAACCTGTCTGCAGGTGGGCGGAAAAAAGGACAGAAAGTGGTTTTGTATGGTTGAGGGGTAAAACCAACCCAGCAAAAGCCGCAGTTTTTTTTTGGAAAAAATTTCCTACGGGCCCTTCCTAAAAAATTTGGGTCCAAAGCCAAAAGTTTTTTTCGGCATACAAAAGGAACTTTTTTAAAAAAAAAATTTAAAAAAAATAGATTTCAAATTATGTTATTTTAAAAATTTGAAAAAACAAAAAAAAGGGGGGGAGAAAAAAAGGGGGAAAAACCCAAAAAAGAACCCTTTGTAAATAGAAAAAAAAAGAACCCCATAATTAAAGGGGATCTTTTTAAATGGGGCTTGAAAACCTTTGGGGGAGGGGGGGCAAAAAAGGAAATGAAAAAAACCCCCCAACGAAGTTTGGACGTAACCTTCGTCGATTTAAAAAAGGGGGTTTTAACTCAAAAGGAAAAGAGTTTAAAGGGGGGGTGAAAAACAAAAAATTGGAAAAAATTTAAGGTTCTTATTTGAAAAAAAAACAAAATTCCCCAAAAAATTGCAAAACCCAGGAAGGGATTTTTTACCTACAAATTTAAAAAAAAATGAAAAAAAAATTTTTTTTAAAAAACAAGATGGCCCCCCATGGGGGATGGAAAAGGGTCCCCATCAAAAAAAACCAAGATTTATTTGCCCTTTGTTTTTTAACTAATTCTTTTCCTAAAAATGGAAAAAAAATTTTTTTATTTTTTAAAATGAAAATTTTTTAAAAAAAACCCCCAAAAATAAATTTTTTTATTTTAAAAAATTTAAAATTATTTTTAAAAAATTTTTAATAAAAAAGTTTATTATAAATGAAAAAATTTTTTTAAATTTAAAAAACAATTTCAAAACTTTGAAAAATTTTTAAAAAATTATGTTTTTTAAATATTTAAATTAAAATTTAAAATATAAAAAAATAAATTTTTAAAATTTTTAAAATTTAAAAATTTTAAAAAAATTATTAATTTAAATAATTAAAAATTTACTTTTAAAAACTTAATAAATAAAAATTTATTTATTAAAATTAAATAAAAAAAATAAAAAAATTTAAATTTCTTAAATTATAAAAATCCATTTTCACCCCCCTTAAAAAATTAAATTTAAAAAAAAATTAATAAATTTTTTTAATAAATTTTAAAAAACTGTTCGGAAAGCCATTAAAAAGTTTGGGCCCCGGGAAAAAAAACCCAAAAAAAGGGGGAAAAAAACCCAAATTTTAAACCCTTACCTGTTTTTTTTTTGGGATAAAAAAAAAATTTTTAAAAAAAAATTTGGGCTTTTGGGGAAAGAAGGGGGTTTTCCAACTTTTCCTAACAGGCCCCTCCGGGACCCTTCCCCATTGGGGGGATTTATTGTTGAACTGTATTTTTTAACCAAATTTTCTTATGCCTTTGTATAAAAAAAAATTTTATAAATTTAAAAAAATTTTTTTAAAAAATTTTTAAAAATTTTTTTTTAAAATTTTTTATTTTAACTTTTAAAATTTTAAAATTTTTAATAAGTTTTTTATTTTAAAAAATTTTAAATTTAAAAAAATTTTAAATTTTCCCGTCCCCCCCAAATCCAAAAATTAATTGTCCCCCCCCCAAATTTTTGGAAAAACGATTAGTGGGGGGTGGTCACCCTACACGTTTTTTTTTCCCGGGGTTTCCCCGGGTTTGGAAATGGGGGTTGTGGCGTTTCTGTCCCCTAGCCCTTGGGGACAAACTTTGGGAAAGGGCCCCCTGTCCCCCGGGAAGGGTTGGGGTTTTATTTTTTTCCCCGCCTCCCGGGGATAAATTATAAACCCTTTGGAATTTACCCCCCCTAAATACCGGGGATAAAAACATTAACCCCTGAAAATTTTTAAAAAAAATTCTCCGTGTTTCCCCCCCAAAAATTTTGGAAATCCGAGAAAATTCTCCCCCCCCGGGGGGCCCCCCTTTTCCGTTCGGGCCCGGGAAGGGGGTTTCCCGGAGTCGCCAAAAAAGGCCCCGGACCGCCCCCTTTTTCCCCAAAAAACCGGGGGGTTTCCCCCTCTGAAGGTTTGGGTAAAACGGGATGGGGGGGGAATTTTTTTCCTGTACGGTTTTGGCATTTCCTTTTCCCTTTCCCGGGGGTTTTTTTTTTCCCCCCCTTTAATCACGCTACCCCGGGGGGAAAAATGCGGTTTAAATGAAAAACCCTATTTTGGGGAAGGCTTTGAAGGAATTTTTTTTAAAGGGGGGCCCAATTGGGGGGGCCCCAAATAAGGACGTTTTTAAAAAACTTTTAAAATAATAAAAATAAAAAAAAAAATAAAAAGAAAAAGGCATTAAAAGAACAAAAAAAAATTAAAAACCCAAAGTAAAAACCCCATAAATTTTAGGCCCCAATGGGAGAAAACCCTTTTCCCCCAAAAAGGGAAGGGGGGCACCTTTCCTCCCGCAGGGACAAATTCCCGAAGGCCCCAGATAGGCCCCCAGCCGAAGGGAAGTTAAAGGGGAAAGAAACCCATAAGGAGGGCCCCCAAAGAACCATGGAAAAAAGGGACCAAAGAACGGAAAAGGAGAACCCGGGAGAAAAAACCCCCCCCGGAAGGGGGGAGGGGCGGGGAACCCAATTACAGTTGGGGGAAAACGAATGGAGGAGGGAAGGGAGGGCAAAAATGTATGAGCGGGGGTTTGAAAGGGAAAACCCAAGGCCCCCCAAGGGGGGGGCCCAAAAAAGGGCCCCCTCCCCTTGAAAAAAAAGTTTCCCAGGGGGGTTGAAGGGATGGGAAAATTAAATTTGGGGAAAAGAGATGAAAGAATAAAAAAGAAAAGAGAAAAAGAGAAAGGGGGGAAGGAGAAGGAGGAAGAGGAAGGATGGGGGAATTGGAAGGGATAGGAAAAGGAAAAAGGCAAATTTCCGACGAGAAGGGGGCCCCAAAAAGGAAGGAGAGGAAAAAGGGGGGAGAGAGAGAGAGAGAGGAGAGAGAAAAGGAAAAGGAGAGAAGAAAAAAAAAAAAAGGGGAAAAAAAAAAGGGGAAAAAAAAAAAAAAAACCAATAAAAAAAAAACTTTTTCCTCCCCCCCCCCTTTTCTCCCCTCTTTTCCTCCTTCCCTTTTCCTCTCTCTTTCTTTTCCCCCCCTTCTCTCTCCCCCCCCCCCCCCCCCCCCCCCCCCCCCCCCACTTTTGTTTTTTTTTGTTCCCCTTTTTTTCTTTTTTTTTCCCTTCCCCTTCTTTTTTTTTTTGAAAAAAAAACCCCAAAAAAAACAAAAAATAAAACAAAACAAAATATAAAATTTTATATATAATATAATTAAAAATCAAATAAAGAAAGAAAATAAAAAAAATTAATAATAAATGAAAGAAAAATGAAATATTAAAATGATAATAAAAATTAAAAAAAAATTAATAATATGAAAATATAAATATATAAAAATTTATAAAAACAACAATCGTAAAAATAATAAAAAATCAAAGATTATTTTTATGATGAAAAAAAAATGATAAAATATAAAAGAAAATTAAAAAAATTTAAAAAAAAAATTTTGAAAAAAAAAATTATGAAAAAATTATTTTTTTTTTTGTTCTTCTGTTTTGTTTTTTTTGTTTGTTTTTGGTGTTCTGTTTTTTTGGTTTAAAAAAAAGGGTGTTTTTGTTTTTGTGTTGTTGTGTGTGGTTGGTGTGTGTGTGTGTGTGTGTGTGTGTGTTTTTTGGGGTTGTGGGTTTGTGTGTTTTGGGGTGTGTGTTGTGTGTGTTTTGGTGTGGTGGTGTGTGTGGGGGGTTTGTGTTTGTGTGTGTGTGTGTGTGTTTTGTGGGGGTGGGGGTTTTGTGTGTGTGGTGTGTGTGTGTGTGTTTTTTGGGGGTTTGTGTGTGTTTTTTTGTTGTATTTTTAAAGGTGAGTTTTTTTAAGGCCCCCTTTACATTTTTTTTCCCCCCTTTTTTTTTAACCCCCCCGGGGGGGAAAAACCCCCCGGAAAGGTCCCAACCCGGGTAAAGGGGGGGTTTCAATGTGGGGGAGGCCCCTTTTTTGGGGGACCCCCTTTTAGCAAAAAATTTGGGTACTTTACTTGGGAGCTTTTTGAAAAAAGTGTTTTACGAAATTAAAAAAAAATTCCTTTCCCCATTTACCCAAAAAAAATTTAAAATTTTTAATTCAAAATTGATTTTGGATACAAAGATTGTTTTGGAAAAATTTAAATTCCCTTCTCCCAATACATTTCACAAAAGGGGGTTTAAACCCCTTAAATGGTGTTTTGGCCCCCCCAAATTTTTTTTCCCCATTTTTTGGGCCTTTTTTTCCTTTTTTAAACCGGGCCCAAAAATTTAAATTTTTTTCCTTTCAAATTTGTTTTATTTTTTTCCTTGCAGGAACTCGAATCTTGATGAGTAAATCAAAAAGGACGCTGTTGTCTTGCAAAAGGGCAGTGTTATCAGGGAAAAGTATCGGGGATTACATTAATCTGATCGTTATGTTTTAGGGGGAAAGGGAACAAAAAGGAAAGGGCTTTTTTCCGAATCCTTTGTATTTTTTGCAGGGTGTCTTCAAAAAAAGACTTTGACAGGCTACAAGCAAAGAATCTGAGATCACATGGGAAAATTGAAATGAGAGTTCTTGAATAGTCACAAAATGATTTCTCTAGTTTGTAAAACCCTACCCAATAACATTTTGGTTTTTGGGTCAACGCACCCGACCCTGGTAGTCGAGAACTGATAGATGACTTCCCTCTTGGGCAACCCCAAATTTGATAAGGGGGAGATTCCTCATGCCCTTGTTTTGGGCCCGCGTCAACCCAAATTTACGTTTTATATACCCCGGACATTTTTGTTAGATCCGAGAATGTTTTTTAAGACCACTGTTTTTGCCCCAATTTACAATTTGATCAAAATGAACAGACAATAGACGAAAAAAACACTACACATTTAATGGCTGTGGTGTTGTATCAAAGGTCCCTAGGCCAGAAGAAAAACCTTGATTTCCCAAAATCAAACCCAAAACCTAGACCCCAGAGCTGTGATGAGGGGAAATCAAAGTACAACAAAACCCCCCTACTAAACCAGAACCCTGTGTGAAATGGGAAGTCAAAGAACGGATAAGTCTGCAGTTTATGGGGTACTAAAAGACTTGATTGGGAAAGCCCTCAAGTCCCCCTGAAATTCAGTATTCCGGTTGGGGGGATTAATTCTTAGTTAGCGAGAGGAAATTCCCCGACTCGAAAGAAATTTCATTTTAAAGCCCCCTCGATTTTCTACGATCTACACGACTTTTCTGAAATGGTGAAATTTCAAATGCAGTGGGACAAGAAAATTTCTGGCATTTTGAAACCCGGCAATATATAGAAAAACTGAACAGATTCTTGGACTGAGCCCGATCCCTTGGCTGGTGAGTGACGAGAGCTGGGGAGATGCATCTCACTATGCTTTCATACCCGTATAAAGGGAAATGTTAGGATGGGGGGCTCCCTAAAATGTGACAGTTTCTGAAGGTATGTTAAAGCGTCCGGGGTTTATGTTGCAAGGGAAAACAGTATGCCCGAGGTTAAGAGGAATCAGATGGTACACGAAACACTGTTTCAATTTTTTCACAGCGCCCCAAACCTTTGCAATGAAAAAAAAATTTCCCTGGGTGGATGGAGACACGACTTTAATTGCCCGATTAGGAATACCTTAAAATGCAATCCCCGGAAGCTGCAGCTGGGCAGGAATTTAAAAGGTTTTATCCTTCTTCTCGTACAGGAAGAAGTCAAAACACAGGAAGAGAACAATCAGAAAATTTCCCTTTCTGGATTGCTTCTGGATGCCGGTGACACCCTTGAAATTACTTCGGGGAGACCGGAGGTGATTTTGAAAAGCACCTTTCCGCCCTTTTGAAGTTATACCGTACTTTTCCCGGAGGCCGCAGCAAAAAAGCCGATACACCCAGTTATGTTTCGGAAATGGTCACTTGGAAATGTCAGCTCCCCGAATGTTTCCCGCCCCCAGTCGGAAGGTGGTTCGTTTTGAAACCTCAGAAAAGGGGCTTTCAACTGCGTTCCACGGATCAGGCCCCCTTTAACGAGTATCAATGCGAGGCTAAAAAACCAAAGGGGGTGTACGGTTACACATTTAGGAAAGGAGCTTAGTCGCTGGCGTGACCCCCACAAACCGGGGGAAAAGCAGAAAAGATTCAAAGAAATGGACACCTACCAAGCCAAGAATAACAAAAATTGGGCAGCCGAGTGACCAAGGACCAGAATGATTTAAAGTCACAAGGAAAACATCAAAGGAACAATCCAAGACCCTTTGACTGGAAAAAGGGGGAACCCCCTAGTAAATAATAGTGGTCAGGTGGGATAGAAGAAGTCGAAAAGTCGAGAAAGGAGGCCCTAAAAGGGTCGGAAATGTTTAAACAGTTTTACGAAAAAAAACTTTGGGGGCGGAAAAGAAGAGGAATTTCTGGATCCAATCCCCCCAAAACAGTAGTCAAAACGTTTTTCTTGAGGAAGTGTTTTTCCCTATAAGGAAGGGAAAATAATATCGATAAGGAGGACTTTCAGAAGAGCTTTCCGTGTCAAAGAACCCTGATGGGATAGCCAAGGGCCCCTCCTAGAATTGGCAGTGTTCCCCCTTCAAGTTCCAGGGCGATGGTTTGAGGGAAGACAAAAAAAACAGATCCTTTCAAAAAATGGAAACAAATACGGGAAAATTTTTGCCTTCCTAGTCAGAATTCCCCCACGTCACGCAGTTGCTGTACCTCATTGATGGCATGGGAAGTGTCAGGCCCGAACGAGAAATCATTTAAGACTTTTAATGATCTTGGGGAAAGGGGGTTTGGACCGAATTTTGGTCTTTGAAAAAAACGTGATGGATCCTTCATTTACGTTTTGACGTTTTGGTCTTTGCCGGTACGAAAGAGAACAGCAATTTAAATCGATAACGACACAGGAGAAAAGGGGATTCCCGGTTTAACTACCAGATAAAGGGAAAAGGGAGTCCCCAAATACAGGAACTTCCTAAAAAAAAAATACCAACAAGGTAGTTGCTTCATTTATTGTCAGTACATCTGCGAAATGGGCAAGTTCCCCGCCCGCAGATAAATCGGTAGTACTGGCAGGTGGATTTGAAAATGGAGAAGTGGTCAAAAAATTTGAATGAAGTGGGTGTTCCAGTCTTGAGGGGGGTACAGCAACAAGGGAGGCGGACATCTTGGGATTGCAGCAATCTGTTATCGAGGACCATCAAGGAAACATTTGGTGGACGACAGGATGTTCCCCGTCGTTGGGGTATTACGGAGCAGGGGAGCATGGGCCCAGAAGTAATATGCGTGGGCACTAGGGAAATTGTCTCAAAGGAAAAGATTTTTATTGTTACCTATCAGTCCAAATCGGCAAAGCACGCAAGTCATTTCCAGCCGTGCAGCTCGTCAGGATGGACAGACAAGTGTCATGCAGATTGGAAAACGAACGGCATATTCAGCTCTCACCAAAAAATTTTGATGCCTTACAGGGGGTGGAAAGCATTCCCCGGGGGCCCACTTTCCCAGAACCCCAAGGCGATTTTCCCTTTCATCATGGTAAAAAAAAATAAAAATTCGTTCATGAAGAGTTGTTTGTACTCGCCCCCACAATGAAAGCCCCCTCCTTTCTGCCACCCCAAAGATGATGCCTTAAAAAAATGTATTTGGGGCCCAATACCAAGTAGCAGTTGGTTCAGAGTCAATCGCAAAACCTGAGAACATGAAACCCCGTGCCATGGTTTGGGATTGAATGCCCAAAAGGGGAATGGTCCAACAATGTACAAGAATAATCGGGACCAGCAGAGGTTTGAGACTAACTCTTTTACGCACGACAAAGGTTTTCGCGGACAAAAAAAACCCGTGTGTCATTGTGGACTGAGGCATTGCATTTGTTCTGTGGGGGAAAGTCGAAGGGGCCCGGGGATAAGTGGGTGGGAAATGGGGATGAAGTCGGAATATACGGAGGTGTAAATACTGAAGAATCTTTGTAAGTGCAAATAACAATTTTTAAAATTCCAACATTTTCAATTTTTTATGGGTTAAATGGTTTAAAGGCCCTGTTTTAATTAGAAAGATTTTAAAAATAATTTTTTATAAAGTAGGACATCCTAACGAATCAACAATACCTCATTTGCCTTGTTCAAAGTGTGAGGGGTAAAACCTTAAAAGCCCTTTTTTGGCCCCGACCCCTCCCTATAAGATGACCCCCCATCTGTCTTTGCTTTGCCGGGATAAAACCGGGGCTGCTAGGTTGGGCCGAGCGGCCCACCCCTATAAAAAAAAAAATTTGCATAATACTATAATTTCGCAGCCTAGGATTAACATTAAAGAAAACGCAAGCACAGTGGGAGAGATTATATTAATATTAAATATATATATATATAATTATATATATATATATAATATATATATAAAATATATATAATATATTATATATATAATATATATTATATAATATATATAATAAAAAATATTATATTATATATAAGAATATAAAAAATTTTTTTTTTTTTTTTTTTTTTTTTTTTTATTTATATTTTAAAAAATATATATAAATTTTTAATATAAAATTTATAAATATAAATATATTTTTTTTGTTTTTTAATATTAAAATTAAAAAAAAATTTAAATTAAATTAATTAATTAATTATAATTTATTATATTTTATTAATTATTTATTATTACAAAAATTATTAAATTTATAATTTTATTAAATTAATTTTTTAATTATATTTTATTAATATAATTTATTAAAAAATATTTTATTAAAATAATTTATAAATTATATTAATTTTTTATTTAAATATAAAGGGGGGTTAAATTTAATTTTTATTAATTATAATTTAATTATTAATTTAAAATTTTAATTATAATTTTGATTAAAATTATAATTTAATTTAAAATTATATTTATTTTAAATTTATAATTTAATAATTATAATTTTAAAAATTTAAGTATAATTTATTAATTATAATTTATAATTTATAATTTAAAATTAATAATTTATAATTGTTTTTTTTTTAAAAATTTTTTAAAAAGTATTATAATTTTTTTAAATTATAATTTAAAATTAAATTGAAATTTTTTTAAAAAAAATTTAAATTTTTAATAAAAATTTTAAAATTTAATTAAATTTTTTTTTTTTTTTTGTTTTTTTTTTTTTTTTTTTTTTAAAATTTAAATTTTTAAAAAAATTAAATTTAAATTTTAAAAAATAGGAATTTAATATTTTAAAAATTTATTTTATTAAAAATTATTAAATTATTAATTTAATTTTAATTTTTAAAATTTAAATTTTAAAATATAAAAAAAAAAAAATTAATAAAAATTTTTTTAAAAAAAATTTTTAAAAAAATTATTAAAATTTAAAAAATTTATTTTTTAATTTAATATGGAAAAAAAGGGAATTTTATTTTATAAATTTTTTCCCCAAATTTTTAAAAAAAAAATTTTTTAAAATTTTGAATGGATAAATTTATTTTTTTAAAAAAAAACCCAAGAAAAAAAAAAAAATTTTTTTTTAAAAAAAATAAAAAAAGGAAAAAATTTAAAAAAAAAAAAAAAATAATAAACCCCCCAACCACCCCCCAGGGGGTTTTTTAAAAGGGGACACCCCGAAAAAAAAGGGTTTTTCCCCCCCAAAAGGGTAGACCCGGCCCAACCACCCCAGCAGTCCCCCCAACCCCCCCCGGGGGGAAACCCCCAAAAAACCCCGTTCCAAGGCCAGGCCCAAAAAAGGGGGAATACCAACAGCCCCCCCCGGGAACCCCCAAAAAGGGCCCCCCCCCCATGAGAGGGGCCCCAACCCAACCCCAAAAAAAGACCAACCCCCCCAAACTTCACCATTTTCCCAAACCCCCCATTTGGGAAGGGGGAAACCAAAAAGGGGAACCCGGGGAACTTTCCCCGAACACCATGAATTCCCGAACTTACCAAAGCCAAATCACACTCGGAACCCCAAAAATTCCCCAAAGGGAACAAAAGGCAAACCCCCAAAAACAAAAAATTTTTTTCCCCACACCTTTCACCATTCAATAGTAGACCAACCCCCCCAAAATTTTTGTAAAACCCTTTTACCCCAACACCAAAAATCCCCCCCCTTCCCCCATTTTCAGAACCAACCGCCTAAAACCCAAAAATACGGGTTTTTTAACCCCCTTCCCCCTAATCCCCCCCTTTTCCCTTTCACCCCCCAAAGAAAACCCCCGGGGAAAAAATTTTTTTTTTTAACCCTTTGAAAAAAACCCCCTTTAAAACCCAAAACCTTTTCCTAAATTCCACCCCCTTAACCCTTTAAATTTTAAAAATTTGTTTTCCTCCGCTATGGCTTTTTCCTAAAAAACAAAAAAATTGGTTTATAGGGCTTAATTTGGTCAATTTTTAAAAAGTTTCTTGAGTTTTCCCGGGGGCCCACAACCACCAAAACCAAACCCCCCCCCCCAAAACCCAAAAAAGCCGAGGACACCTTTTCGTTAAAAAAAAATTTTTTTAAAAATTTTTTGATAAAATAAATTTAAAAAAAATTCCCTTTTTTTTTTTAAATTTAAAAAAAAATTCTTTAAAAACTTACATTCTCCCTTTAAATAAATTCAAGGGCACACCGGTTTTTAAAAGGGAATCTTTTTTTATTGTCGCCCCTTCCCTTTAAGGAAGAAAAAGTCGCCTTTTTTAAGGGGGGAAGGGCCTTATTTGGGAAATTTTCCCTTTAAATTTTGAACCAAAATTTTTTCGGGTTTGCCTTGAAAAATTAGTTTTTACCGGTTCA
Source organism: Chionoecetes opilio (assembly GCA_016584305.1). Lineage (NCBI taxonomy): Eukaryota > Metazoa > Arthropoda > Malacostraca > Decapoda > Majidae > Chionoecetes > Chionoecetes opilio. The sequence goes on from JACEEZ010016348.1 coordinate 18,755, forward strand.
AAAAACGTTTCCCAAAAAACTAAAAGGACCAAAAAATTTGTTCTTCCAAAAAAAAACCCAAACATTTCCGCTTTTTAAACTTGAATACTTTCCGGGCCTGCACTTCCACCCACAAAGGGATGCCAGCCCGGAAATGCCCTGAAAGTCCGGGAATTTGCAGAAAAAATTTTCCCCTTTGCTTCCGTTTTTGGCAAAATCTTTTGTTTCCCAAAACCAACCAGGGTCCCCGGCTTAAATAAACCCCTTTCTGGAAGGGGGGCTTGCAACAATTTCACGGTTTGGACATGCAAGCGTCTTTTTGAAAAGAGGGGTCCCGGGTTTTTTTTCCATTCCTATACTGGGAATTTCATTGAAAGGGAAAAGTTTTTCTGGCTGGGAAATTTGGAAAACCGAAATTTTTCTTTTGTCGGGTCCCCAATTTTTTCAAATGCTTGAACATCAAACCCCCCTTTTAAAACCTTTGGTTTGGGGAAAAGATGGACATAAGTTTTTAACGGGTTTCCCTTTGGCCCCGGTTTTTAAAAGGTTTTTTTGCATTTCCGAGGGACCTTTACAAAATTATTTCTGGTCCTTGGTACTGACATTCCCCAAAGTTTTCCGGGGTTTTACTTAAGTGGAAAATTCGAAGTTTCTTATTCCCTGGCCCGGTTTTTTGGGGGCCGGCAAAGGGAATAAACCTTTCCAATTAAATTGAAAAGCCTTGCCCTTTTTGCTTTTTAAAATCTGTTTGGGGGTGTTCCCCGGAAGATTAAAATTTCCTTGGCGTTTTTACAACAAAAATTTTCCGCGTGGGTTTAAACATTGGGACGAATTCAAGGAAAAAAACCAAATTTGAAAAAAATTGTTTCGAAGTTTTTTTTTTTTACTCGGCCCAAAGGAAAAATAGGGATAAACTTTTTTTTAAGGGGTGGGCTTTCCAAAAAATTTAGTGTTTTTCCCCCATTTTGGGGGGGTGTCCCACGAAGGGAAATTGAAAAGGAAATTTTCCTTTTTGGGGTTCCTTAAAATTTTTAATGAAATTTTAAAAGAGGGAAATGAAAAATTTTTTGAAAAGAATCCTTAAAAACTTTTTGAAGGATTCCAGAAATCCTTAAGTTCTGGTCTAATATAAGGGGCCTTGTTTTTCATGCCCTCCACATTAAAACGGGGGTTTCCCCAAACAGTATGGGGTTTTAATTTGACCCTTTCCTTTTTGGGTTCCCCCCTAAAAACCCAAGGAATGAAACAAAAGTTTGAGTTTTGGGCC
>JACEEZ010016348.1:22500-27676 GCA_016584305.1 Chionoecetes opilio
TTTACTTTTCCGGATGTTCTTTTAAAAATTTTTTGTGATTTTTAAAAGGCTTTCAATCGCTATGAATTTTTTACCTTTCCCCCATCCGTGGTAAATCCATCCTGGAAAGGCTTTTTTGATCAAGGGGCGAGGCCGGACGGTCGCTTTTTTGGGTCCCGGCACATGTGGGTTTGCGGTAATGAAAAAGGGACCCTTTGGGCAAAAGCTCAGTAAAAGACCAGCTCTATGTTTTTTGCGGCCAGCTAAGACCTACGCTGGGCAATCCATAGATCAGTTAAACCCCATTTGGCAGGAGCGATGGAATAAAATGGGGTTTAAAAAAAACTACCACATCCGCCCAAAGTACGAGGCGGAGCTACGCGGTCCCCCCGGAGATGGAGACTGCCTTGGCACGTTTGGTTTTGGTCAAAATTTATATAACTGGATTCCCATGGAGGGAGGCTACCCTCCTTTCGTGATGATGCTTGGGCCCCCTTAATGGGCACTTTTGGTGGTGTCCTAGTCTTGGGAACTAGTTGAGCAATTTGGCCCGGTGTCGGGGGGGACGGTGCCCACCGTTCCCCTGGATTGGGGGAGAGGTTTTCCCCGGGGGACCCCTAACTTTATGAGTGGGTTGGTTTCTCAAAAGTTTTGATATTTTAATTTCGTTTTGTTTTTTTAATGCATTGTTTTTTATAATTTTTTTTTTTATATATTTATTAATTTAAAAATTTTTTTTTTAATATTTTTTTTTTCTGTCCTTATGAAACAGGGGTCAAAAACCCCGCAGTTGCCGCGCCTCAAAACTATAAATTTTTTCATCTAGCTCTGTGTGAGGAAAAATAGGCTTTCTACTTCAAATCCGTCATTTTGGGTCCCCTTCCAGACTAGCGCACTAGCTTACTGCCACTCGGAGACGGGGCAAGAAACTCTACACCCGTTGGAGAAGGAAGGAAATGCTCAAGAACCCGTATCAGGAAATGAAAAAACTTTCCCGCTCACCATGAAACCTCAGTCAAACCAAGACTTGGGCGAGAGGGAGAGAGACACAGCAGACCGTTCTGGAGAAGTAGTCCACTGGGGAAACGAGTCAGCGCCCTAGTTGCGACGTCGAAACCCCGGGTACACGGTCACGGGGAACAAGGCCTTCATAAGGGGGCGATCCCCGGGCGCGGACCGAAACTGCCCCGCTCTGGAGGTACCGGAGGACATTTTTCCAGGAACCAGAAGGGGACAGGACGACGGAGAGGGGGTTTTGGTGGAATAACCCCCTTTTCAGGAGGATCCACGGGGTCGTCCGGGATATACCCCACCCGTATTTGAGGGGTGAGCCTGAAAGACATTAAAGAGTTCACCCAAACCCCAGTAAATCCTAAAGGAACGGAAAGGGAAGAACTTTGGAAAACCCGGAACGCTGCTCAACCGGAACAGCGACGCTGGCCCTTACGGCAAGTCCTTGTCCGCGAATGCGGCTAGGGGGAGGGAGAAAGAGCCTAATATCTCCCCCAATTGTCAGACGACGAGGTGACCTCGGAGAAACAGATACAGGTCGTAAAAAGCGTGAGGCCAAAGTGCCCCTTATGTCTAGAGTCGTTTCAAAACTTCACTGGACGGCGGCGATAGATTATATCTTGGAACTTCTGCGGCCAGAAAAAGCTATATATATATATATTTTTATATATATATGTGTATATATATATATATAAAAATATATATATATATATATTACTTATATATATATATATATATATAATTATATATGTATATTATATATTGTATATAATATATATATATATATAATTATTTTATATATTATTATTTTTATTTTAAATATATTTTATTTTAATATATATATATATATATATATATATATATATTTTATATATTATAAATTATATATATATATATACAGGAATGGACATAAGGAAATAATGTGTAAATAAACACTATGTTACAACAAAACATACCTGATCAGTGGGACACGTGTGCCTGCCTGGAGTTAATACCCGCTCTTGTTAGGAGGACAGTTGACAGACACACTTCATTTCCTCTTCAACAGCCAGCAATTTATCCTTTTCTTAGTTTTTATATTTTGAGGCTGAGAATCCCAGTCACACAGATATGAGGTTAAAAATTTGCAGAGTATTTCTGGGCCTTTTATATTGGGTGTTCGTTTCCATTGAATCCAAAAGCTTTTAATGTCATATCCAGATATTGCAGTTTAGTGTGCGTCATAACGGATATTGATTATTTCCTTTCTTCAAAGGATGCTAAGTTGTGGCTTGCTCAAGGGATCGTGAACGAATGGATTTCTCAGCCAGTCATAATTTTCAACAGATATATTTGGGAAATATTTTTATGTTCCTTCCTGGTTTCAAGGTGCTGCTAATGAGTGGAACAATGTCTGTATATTTAGCTTCAGCAGTCTTTTGAAAACATGTCAATCTTTCCCTTTCACTACCCTTTCATTCCAGAGCCAAATTTTTTTCTACCAAGGCTTTAATTTTGTCAGAAGATGTTACCATATTTTGCATTTTTTCCCTTTGCATATGCATAACCCTTGTTCAGATGTTCAAATATGTCTGCCAAGTAGCATAATTTGCACTCCAAATTTCATCAGCAAGAAATTTCGCAGAATTCAGTTTTCTCCTCAAGGGTAAAGAAAAGGAGCATTCCTCTCTCAGTTCAGCACCGGGATAAACACTTTGCCTCTTGAAAAACCACCGGACTTCTGTGTGGAGGAAATACTTCGTGAGGAGATCCCATTCTTCACAAAGCATGGAAAAATAGTCTTGACTGCTTTGGTCTGCTTTTAAGAAAGTTTACCATTTTCACAAACATCATCAAAACAAACTTTAATTTTTGTCCGAGTGTTTTAGAAAACAAGAGTTCCGGTGCAAGAAAAATGGGAGTAATCAAATCTGGGTTCCCCTTCTTGACTAAGGACACAAAACCTTTTACCGATCCCCCCAGGATGGACAGCCATCTGTGCAAATTCCTACACATAATTTCCGTGACAAGTCCTTTCTTTCAAGTATTCTGTCACTGTAGAAAATATCTCCTGTCCTGTGGTTTGAAACCAGTTCTTTGCAGCATAAGAAATGTTAGTTATTTTGTTATCAGCAACATAAGGGATGAAAACTAGTAAACTGAGGTTTCCTCCAATGTTTTTGATTCATCCGCTTTTTAAAGCATACATTTTACCTTTCCGAGTTCACACACACTTTTTCAATATCAGACGACATGTCCTGATTCGTCTACCAATCGTGTCTTTCTGAGAGGGGAATTTTTTTTTGCACTTCCTTTCAGCCTCATCCCCAAACAATGTTTTCACCACAGCCACAGCAAGTGGAAGGAAGTATGACTCTGCAATTAAAATGGGGTTTCATTTGTTTTGCTCATGCTCATGCCCAACTAAATAGCTTGCTTTCTGTGCTTTTTGCCCTTCATTTTTATCAAACCCCAAGCCTTTTTGTTTTTATCTTTCAAGAATCTTTAAAGTAATCTATAGGCTTCTGGAGAGAGGTGACTATGTTTTGTTGTTAAATGTCTCTTATTTTCATAAGAGTCATAGATTCATTGATAGCTAAATGCCGCAAAACAACCATTTTGGCTTGGACCATATTCATTATCACAGCAAGTGAACCCAAGTCCAAGATAACTGTCGTTTACAGGCGAAAGACTTACTGCGGTTTCTTTTGCTGGCACGTGTCGTCGTTTTGACCAAGCTAGAACCGGATGACAAAACTCACTTTCATCTGTCAATTCTCTTTGCCCGCCCGGACCTGCACGACTACGGTCACTTTCAACTTCACTTCCCAGGACCGTTTGCGCAACTGTACACTTTCCTTTTCCCAAATGTCACCTCACCTCCTTTCCCAAAAGTCTACGGGACTCCTTCCCTTTTTTAAAATTACCGTTTGTTCGACAACACTTGGGTTCATGCACTGCGACTTTCCGCTTTTTAGTAAATTTCCTTTTTAAGGGACCTTTTCCAAAGCGAACTTTACCAGCACACGATACACTGAGGCCGGTACCCTACCCGGGGTGCCTACCCGTCGGGCCAATTTCTGTTTTTCCAAAATTCAGTTTTATCACGGGGGAAAGTAAACCTCAAAATAAATTTCATTGCCTATTATTACTATGCCTGTTTTATTCCTAAACTTCCTAAGCGTAAAAAAAAAATTTTTAACCTAGTAAAAAGAAGTGGTTAACTAGTAAACGGCTGGGACAGAAGGACGCGGCGTCTTGTCCACGTTTTGAAGATTTTTTTTCCCCCGATCTATTATTAAAAATTCTGGATCCATCTACCCTTTCTTATTATTTTAAAAACTTGCACTTCCGCCAGTAATATTAATCATTTTTTACGTTTCACCCATAAAAAAAACCAAACCTAGGAAAGTTACCCAATTTTGGAAAATTTGGGGCCGACCCCCGGGCTAACCGCCCCGTTAAGTTTAAAACGGGTCTAAAAAATTGAAAAGGGGTTAACGGGACCGGGGAAAAAAATTCTAATTTGGATTTCTGGGGGAAAATTTTAAAAAATTATCCGTTAACGGGTTAGATTTAATTTTCCTTTTTTGGAAATTTATGCCGCTTGAAAATTCAAAATTTTTGAATTTTTTCTCCAACGGGAAAGAAAAAAAGGGTTAATTTTGGTTGAGATCTGAATTTTTAAAAACCCACTTCCCGGGTAAAAGTCCCCCCAATTTTTTGAAAAACCACTTCTTTAAACCCCCAAGGGGTTTTGTCTTTTCAGGAAGGGCCCAAAATATTTTGGCGAAAATCAAATAATTGTTGTTGGAGTTTTGGGAAAATCAACGATTCATAAATGCTTTTTTAATCCATTAATTAGTAATAAATTTTGAAAACTAAAGGGGTTCAACTGAATTCAAGCTTTTCACATTTCCCTAAAGCACCCATTACAATTTGCAAGGGATAAAGGGGCCCGGCATGGGATTTCCCTCCAACCAAATTAACTTCAAGGCCAGTTGGTGATCGGAAATTTTTTAAAAATTTTAAATTTTTCAGAAAAAGCACTTTTTTATTCCCTTTCTCTAACTCACCAAAGGGCTTATAAATTTTTAAAAGCTTGATCTTGCATTTATTTACCTCTTCCTTCCCTCCATTTTTAAGCAAAACAAATGGCGTAGAGCCTTCAAACTAAAATCCGGCGCACTGGGCCCCCGGAAAGGCC
>JACEEZ010016349.1:0-5000 GCA_016584305.1 Chionoecetes opilio
CCCCCCCTTTAAGCATTATAATTATATATATAATAATAATAATAATAATAATAATAATAATAATAATAATAATAATAATAATAAATAAATAAAATTCACTCGAAGGCATACATATGTTAAAAAAAGAAGAAAAAACATAATATACATAGGCCTATATGAGTAAATGAACTTAACACTCACCTAACCAAAACATGTGAGTGAGTCTCCGTCTATCCATCTATCTGTCACTACATCTGAAATAAGGAAGTGAAATATATAAAAAATAACCCAAGTGTATATCGATTAGATTATGATAATGATGAGGAAGGTTAAGAGGAAGAGAAGGAGGGTTAGGAGGAAAGGTTAAATAGGGGATAATTGGTGAGGTGGTGAGATGGATGAGGGGGATGGATGAGGGGGAGGGGGAGGGGGGGGGAGGGGAAGAGAAGGGTGAAAAAAGGTGTTTGACGTTAATCTTGAGGAAGGAAAAAAGGGTGATTTATATTTGCATTGATTTCCTCATTCCTTATTAGGTTATTAGCATATTTTATAGATAGTCGTGTATCTCTCTCTCTCTCTCTCTCTCCTCTCTCTCTCTCTCTCTCTCTCTCTCTCTCTCTCTCTTCTCTTCCTCCTGCCCCCTCTCTCTCTCTCTCTCTCTCTCTCTCTCTCTCTCTCCATGATCACACTTCAAAAATCTGTCTTTCTATGAGGGAAAAAAAAAAAAGACACTTACCAGCCAAAAAGACTCATAACAGCATACGTTTTTGTTTCATTTCTTTATTTTTATATTTTTTTAGGAGGGAGGAAAGGGGTTAGGGGAGAAGGGGCAAGCAGGGGGGGAATTTTTTTGCTTATTTTTTTTTTCTCCTCTCTCTCTCTCTCTCTCCTCTCTCTCCTCTCTCTCTCTCTCTCTCTCTCTCCTCCTCTCTCTTCTCTCTCTCTCTCTCTCTCGGCACCCCTTTCTCTCTTCCTCCTTTCCTCCCTTCTCTTCCCTCCATGTCTCGCCACAACACAGCACGAGACTTGCTGACACACACACACACACACACACACACACACACACACACACTCACACTCACACTCACACTCACACTCACACTCACACTCACACTCACACTCACACACACACACACACACACACTCACACTCACACTCACACTCACACACACACACACACACGTCGAGCAAATACAAACATTCAAACACAATGACAGACAGACAGACAAACTTCGCACACAAAAAAGGCAAAAACAGGCAAACAGACACACGTGCTGGAAACAAACTTAGTCAACAAGCAAAAGTTTATCAAGTGACTGTATTGTGGTGGTGGTGGTGGTGATGTTATGGTGATGATGGTGTTGATCTTATGGTGACGATGGTAACTGTTTATCACCACTCGTATCACATCCTGCATGCATACACACTTCGGGGCAATATCTCAAGGTCATCATTGTTTGTGTGTGTGTGTGTGTGGTGTGTGTGTGTGTGTGTGTGTGTGTGTGTGTGTGTGTGTGTGTGTGTGTGTGTGTGTGTTGTTTTTGTGTGTGTGTGTGTCATGCCAACATCCTGGGGCAGTAAATTGTTATGCGCACAACACATGAAAGGATGTCGCAATAACAACACCACATGTTACAACACCTTACAATACAGTGTTACATGTTTGTGCTTGTTTATCTGTCTGTTTATCTTTCCCTTACTTTTTTTCCTCTTTTTTTTCTTCTTGTATCGTCACCACAATAACAAGATAATACAGTGAAAGATTTGAATGTTCTCTTTTTCCTTCACCACCACCACCACCTCCTCCTCCTCCTCCTCCTCCTCCTCCTCCTCCTCCTCCTCCTCCTCCTCCTCCACTCACTCCACCTGGCCTGACTTACCTCCTCCTCCTCACCACTCGATTCCACCTGACTCAACCACTTGCTCCCTCACAGCCTCACTGCCTGCTGCCCGCGTAGTGAATGTAAACAAACACTTGGTACGTCTTCGCTAAGGGACGGTCGCCGAGATTACATATACTTAATACTACTTTCTGATCATATTTTCGTCTATATCGAGACTAACACACCCACACCCCTTACTCAGTAAATGCTGTAGTGTAATTACAACATTCTATAAAGACCAGTTATGCTTGACTTTGCAGGAATTTCACGTTAAATGAGAAGAAAAACTACAATGCTAATAAATAGTTCGTCTTTTTTACAGAGAAACAAGATAATACCGATGATTAACTATATCTTACGAGGGATTTATCTTAACTGTATTGTTGTGGAAATGTCGTGTGCCTCTAAATACAAAGAATTTTCTATAAGTAGGTAAAAAAAAAAAAGTTATATTAATAAAACATTAAAAAAAAATCGAGACTGGTGGAAAGGACTCAGCGCGGCAGAGGCAGAGACATCTACCGTAGATAACAGTAAAGTCGCCACCTGCAGTCATGTCGCCAGCCGCCAAATATTACGAATTATAGCATCACTACTGATTTTTATGTGCCACTGAAGATGTTACACAGTAGTTTATATCATGACTGTATAATCTACCCTGTTTCAGCGTTGTTTTATGCTTTGTATCTGCGAGTATATACGGTTTTAAATTTCGCTACGCGTTTTTTTTTCGGGCGAAGACGACAGCGGTACGACACTCAGTAAATAAACACTAGATGGCGACTCTACTGTTGGTGGCCACTTTGTAGATATTTTTGTCATTTGTTCATTTATAGCCATAATATGACACAGATGAAGACACAAAATGACACAGACTTTCCAGATAGCCCCTTCTAACTTTCCTGAAATCATGGATGTAGAAATGTAAGTATTAACGCCACCACACGTCTGTAAACAGAAAAAAAAGTTGTCCTGGCGACTTTACTGTTATCTACGGTAGCGGCGGCAACTTTTTATTGAGTCTTGTAGAGAGAGAGAAAGGTTGAGTAAAAGGAAATCATATATACTTGTAGGTTTATCCCTCCTTTTATACCTTTCTCCCCGTCACCATAGCAACGCCTTAGTGAGGGGAGGGAGGGGGGTGAGGGGAGCAACCTGGAGTTATTATGGTAATCCTAACTTTTTTTGTCATGAAAAAAAAAAAAAAAAAAAAAAAACCTGCTACCTGCCAGACACTATAAAAGAAAAAAAAGGAGACAAAAAAGAAAGAAAAAAAAAGGGCGTGGTTCAATTTAATTCGGTAACTATTATTTTCACTTCATGATGTATATTTCAACATAGTTAAGACAAGCTCGTTATGTTTCGTCTTTTCATACTATCCATCACTATTTGTCCTAAAATATTGTGTGTTATTGGTAGTTATGGTGTTGTTTGCGACTGTGTGATTCATCTGTTCATTTTCGTTTTTTAATTTTTTTTTTTGTGATTTACTTATTCATGTTATGTGATTTTTTTTTATAGTTACATTTGATCTATGATTTAGTAATAATTCTTGTGTATTTTTTGTTGGACCATTGATAAATAAATATAATGTGTATCTTTTGCTTTAGTGTGGTCTAAAAAATTATCTATCTATCTATTAATCTATCTATCTCTATCTATTTATCTATTTATCTATCTATCTATCTATTTATCTAGGGTGGTGTAATTTAGTTAGTTTAGGTTAGGTTAGGTGTATTTTATTGGATATAGTTATCATAATATCTCTGTCCCTGTGTTATGATGTATCAAGAGACCCATTGAGAGAGTTCGTGAGTTAGTAGTAAGAGGAAGGGAGGCAAGAGGAAGGGAGGGAAGAGGAAGGGAGGGAAGAGGAAGGGAGGCAAAAAAGAGGAAGGGAGGCAAGAGGAAGGGAGGTAAGAGGAAGGGAGGCAAGAGGAAGGGAGGTAAGAGGAAGGGAGGCAAGAGGAAGGGAGGGAAGAGGAAGGGAGGGAAGAAGAAGGGAGGCAAGAGGAAGGGAGGCAAGAGGAAGGGAGGGAAGAGGAAGGGAGATAGGAGGAAGGGAGGCAAGAGAAGTTATGATAGCCTTAGGAGCGGCAAGTGTCCTGTCTGCGTCCATGACCTGGCTATCAAGCCTGAAGGTGCAGGAGGAGGAGGAGGAGGAGGGGAGGAGGAGGAGGAGGAGGAGGAGGAGGAGGAGGAGGAGGAGGAGGAGGAGGAGAGGAGGAGGAGGAGGAGGAGGAGGAGGAGGAGGAGGGGGGGGAGGAAAGGGGATACAGAAAGATGGTTTAGACTAGGTAGGAGAGAGGCTAGGAAGGAATGAGAACTGGCTGAGGAGGAAGGAATGAAAGAAGGGAAGGATGGAAGGAAGGGAGATTAATTTGCAAGATAGAGGAAGAGTAAGTGAAGAGATTGTTGAGATAAGAAGACAAACGAGTCGAGGAGAGCAGCTGCAGGAAGGGAATGAAGAAGAATAGATACTAGAAGAAGGAAGAGGAGGAGGAGGAGGAGGGAATGCAGAGACAAAAAAATTAGTGTTTGAAAACCTGTATATCTTTGCTTTCAGACGGTAAGGGGGGGGGGGAGCAGAAGGAGGGAGGGAGGGAAAGGGAAGAGGAGTGGAGAAAAAAGATGTGTCTGAAATAGAATGCTGGTTCTTCTTCTTCTTCTTCTTCTTCTTCTTCTTCTTCTTCTTCTTCTTCTCCTTCTCCTCCTCCTCCTCCTCCTCCTCAAATCGTAAACAACGGGTAGTAATAAATGGTGAAACATCTGATTGGTTAGATGTTACTAGTGAGTGCCTCAGGGCTCGGTCTTGGGTCCTACTCTTTTTCTGATATATATCAACGATCTGGACTGCGGATTTGTATCTAAAATATCGAAATTTGCAGACGACACCAAATTAGGCGGTAAAGCATATACTAGAGAAAACTGCGAACTCATACAAAGTGACCTCGACAAACTATCAGACTGGAGTGATAAATGGCTATTAAAATTCAATTCCGATAAATGTAAAGTAATGCATATAGGCAACGATAACCTCAAATATAACTATCAAATGCAAAATAAATCGTTAACTGAAGTACAGCAAGAAAAGGATTTAGGTGTCATCATCAGTAATGATCTTAAAACCAGTCCGCA
>JACEEZ010016349.1:10000-12500 GCA_016584305.1 Chionoecetes opilio
TGGTTAACACTAACGAGGATATGTTAAGAGTGTGGGAGTTATTAGTGAATGGCCTAGGAGTGAAAGAGGTGATTATACAAACTGCTGGAGTAGTTAATGATGAAGAATAAAGGAGGTAATAGAAGAAATTGTAATAAATAAGTGAAGAAGTGAATATGTATAACAATGTTGCCACGTCTCTCTGTCAAACAGGGATGTATAAGAAGTAAACTCAACTGTTCTGTTCTCAACTTCTGTATTGCATTATTATTACTGTTATTGCTATCATTATTATCATGTTTATTATTATTTTTATTATGCAGCCGCGCACATACTTGCTGCCTAACATATCACAGATTTATCTTGATGTACACACACACACACACACACACGTTGGTTGGTGGTCTGTTATAGCCAGTGGATAAGATAAGATACTTTGATCCTATCTAGACACTTTGCAAGTACCAACTACAAGGTTATTGATTATACAAAGCGCCACCACACCAGGACGAATTTGGTGGACTCGAACCGCTGACCGAATGGCGCAGGGACTCTGCAACACCACCAGTCCGTGATTCTACCAACCGCGCCACCCTGGCGGGTATTATAGCCAGTGAAGGAAGTTAAAGTGATACGTATAGGTAATAAGTACAAAATGTCGGGATTTATTAGAGTAAGTGGGACAAAGTTGTAACCCATTGATTTATGGCTTGAGTCTCTTCCTTTCCACTACAACAACTACGTATCTTCCTTTCTACTACAACAACTATAACCACCACCACCACCGCATGCAGGCAGGAGAGCGGCGTGAGTCGTGAGGGACGCCACGCCAACACTCAGGCAGTCGGCATTGTTAGCTTGGAACGTAGGTAAAAAACTTGTTCTGTTCATCTTCACTTGCATAAGAACTTGCAGCAAGATAAGAGAATCGCACAAGTCACCACCACCACCGCTTCCTTGTCGCTCCCTCCCGCGCACTGCTGAGGATGACGGAACAAATGTCAAGTTTCTCCGCATCACCAAAACAACACCAGTCATCGGCGTGGACAGAACCAGCAGGAATCGAACACTTTGTTCTCCACAGGGCGCGTTTTTACAGTCTTCGTGGGAGTGAGGCAAGGAAGGTGAGGGCGGTGCGCAGCAGACGCTGAGCCGCGACCTTGCGGTAGTTTGTACGGCAATTGCGTCACGGGGATCTAGGGGACGCCTTGGCTGGCCCCGTGACGGCGAGTTCCGTGGCGGCGTGAGTCATGCGGGGAGCGTCCCGGCCTGGGTTCAAGCGACAGTGAGGGGCCCACCAGCGGCCACGGCGTGACGGTGTGCGGCGCCCTGGCAGCCTGTCGCCGACTTCACCACCAGCACCAGGGCCAGGGACCACTGCAGGCTGCCCCACCGCACGCACACACGCTTCCTGTACTGCCGCACGCGGCTGCCTCGGCTACTGCTGCCGCCCCTCGGCTGCTCTCCTGCTCCTCCACCCTTGCTGCCGCCGTCGCCGCCCCTCCACTCCATGCTTGTGCCCTTGCAGGAGGCTGACTGGCGCTCGTCTGTCCTTCGCCCCTTCCCAGAGTGCCCAGCGTCCCCGGCGTCCCTCGTGGCGCCCCTGTTGGGCGTCGGCAGGTTTTCGCGTGTTGCTCCCTCCATGGTGCGGGCCCCCGATGCTGCACCAGCTGTGCAGGCCCGGGATGGGGAGCAGCGGCAAGACTTGTTGCCTCGGCCAACCTCACTCTCCACACTGCCGTTGCGAGGCGCTACGACGGTGTTCGAGACTGTTTCCGCCTGCCGCTGCTGCTGCTGCTGCTGCTCTGTGCCACGGTCATCGCCTGGTCGCCGCTGACTCACCGAAGGGTTCCTATGCGACGCGGAAGTGAAGGCCGCTGGGGGTGTGGGTACGGCCTTGCCGCGCGACCCTGCCACGGGTGCCATCTTCCACGCCAGGCCAGATAGAATCCTCATGCTAATGTTTGGGGGACCTTGTCTCTACCAGTGAGCGTGGTGGTCGGGACACTGCCAGGGAGCGGCGGAGGGTCCCGGCAGCCCCGTGCCCATGGTGGGTGCGGCGCGGGGGAGGGGCGCGAAGGAATGCCGCCGCCAAAAGTGGTCTTGTGACACACGTGGCGGGGGTTGTGCACTCGAAGTGTGCAGGTCCCAGCGGCGCGGAAAGTGTGCCGCGCGGGGGCGTCACTGACGGTAAGTGTCCCGCTGCAGCACCTTGAGGGCAGTCACTTTCTCCCTGTCACCTACACGCCAACCCGTGCCGGGGATGCAAGGTCCTGCAGGAACCAAGGGCCTGGCAACCAGGGGTGGCGGACCAGTGGTACACAACCACCCTACAGCTGCGGGGCGGAGGGCAGCAGGAGGCGGCAGTGGTAGGGCGTGGTGGGGAGTGCGGCAGAGGTGCTGCCGTCGCCACCGCCGCCGAGGGGTCGAGGGCCAGGAGTCAGGAGCGGCGTCCTGCCCGCACGATCAACACGGGAATAATACCGCAGCCAACTGGTCGGCGACTCGGCGGCGCGGCGAT
>JACEEZ010016349.1:17500-37500 GCA_016584305.1 Chionoecetes opilio
ATACCCGACACTTACTATATGTATACCGGCATATGTATACGGAACAGCAAGGTATGTAAAGGTACTCCCAGGTTAATATTATACGTGCACAGCTGTTTCCTCCTCTGGGTGACATTTACCAGGTTCAGGAGCTCACGTACTCTCATTTTTTTTACGTACTCGCTTTTTTTTACGTACTAGCATTTTTTTATACTTTTTTTTTTACGTGCTCCTTTTTTTTTTCTTTTCTTTTTGACTGTAGTGAGCCTTACTTCGTCGTCTTTGTTCTCTAATACATTGTGTGGGTGTTTTGAGTTACGAGCAGGTGAAAGGCGACTAGCGGCGTATTTCCCTTGAGGTCAAACAGCCATAGTGCCACATGCATACACCCATGCTACGCCAGACTGACACACACATGCACATACATACACAAACACACACACACACACACACACACACACTTAAAATGGAACCACTATCAGTACACGTAATGAATACAAAACACTTCTACACAAAGGCCCAGCCCACCCGCGGCACCACCACCACCACCGCCTGACATGAACCCTTTCAGCCCACCAATCGTGACACTTGAGGCCGAATCCTCTGTCAGCTAAAAGTGATGTCCTTCGAACCGGATTCGAACCAGTGACCTATGGATGTCTGTTCCTTGTTCCAACTACAGTCCACCGCTCTACCAACTGAGCTATCGAAGGCGCTGAAGGAGGAAGGGAAAGCGACCTTTATGTAGTAACTGTACTGCGGCGGCGACGGCGACATGTGGCGCGTGACGCTTGGCGGCGACTTCAACTCTGACCTTGACCTCTCGTAGCCAAGGTCAACAAGCAGCAGCAGGACCGGCATACAAGTAGTGATGTTAAGGATGATATAAAGACAAAAATACTGGAGCCAGACAGGTCCATAACGTCACAGCCTTGCGCCATCACCACCACCGCGTTGTTACAGTTCCACCCACACTTTCTCCTCCTTCAGCGCCTTCGATAGCTCAGTTGGTAGAGCGGTGGACTGTAGTTGGAACAAGGAACAGACATCCATAGGTCACTGGTTCGAATCCGGTTCGAAGGACATCACTTTTAGCTGACAGAGGATTCGGCCTCAAGTGTCACGATTGGTGGGCCGAAATACACACATGAACAGATACCAGGAGACGCTTTGGCCTATAACGAGGGTATCTGCTTCGAACTACATACTACTAGTACTGACTAGCAAACTACATGTAAGAGAATAGAAGAAAAAAATAGTTGGAAAATAATACACACCTATATTTAGGGTAGGAACATAAAATTATATATAAGAATGAGAGGAATGTAGTATGCTCGCTAGCACTGCAGCTAACACTAAATATCCGGGGGATGTTAATAAGATTACTGGCGGGGCAATATGATAACCCATTTAATTTGAAGTGCGCGTCTAGTCTGTTTTTAAATGTAGTTATTGTGATGGTTTCGACAACATCTGCCGGTAACTTGTCCCACCGATTAACAAACAACTCTGACATTTAAGACTCTTTGAGACTTCCTCTTTAAAACTCTTTGACACTCAAGATCTGTGATGAAACGCTGACCATTCAGTTTTGAACCGTAATTTCTTGTTGTCACGACGAGAAATCTCGAATAGGTTCTCTTGATTAATGATATCAAATTCTAAAATTAAGGATCTTAAAAGTTTCTATCAAGGGGAAATGGTTCATGTCAAGCGGTGGGGGTGGTAGTGTGTGGAGCGGCTCTTGTGCATGTGTGTGTGT
The DNA here is from genome assembly GCA_016584305.1 of Chionoecetes opilio. NCBI lineage: Eukaryota > Metazoa > Arthropoda > Malacostraca > Decapoda > Majidae > Chionoecetes > Chionoecetes opilio. The sequence continues at coordinate 19,242 of JACEEZ010016349.1, forward strand.
GTGTGTGTGTGTGTGTGTGTGTGTGTGTGTGTGTGTGTGTGTGTGTGTGTGTGTGTGTGTGTGTCTGTGTGTGGTGTGTTGTGTGTGTGTGTGTGTGTGTTGTGGTTAGTTTCAGTTTCAGTATTCTTTTTGATTGTACTAGCCGCAAAGCCGCCCTCCGGGCTGACTTTTTGGCTAGCTCCTGCGAGGGCTATTGATGGGCTTGGCCACCACCTGAAGCCCCCACCAAACACAGACTCTCCAGATAGCCCCTTCTAACTTTCCTGAAATCATGGATGTAGAAATGTATGTATTCCCCCCACCCATTCACTCACCCATTACCCATCACCCCCCACCCATTCACTCACCCATTACCCATCACCACACACCCATTCACTCACCCATTACCCATTCACTCACCCATTACCCATCACCCCCCACCTATTCCCTCACCCATCACCCCCCACCCATCACCACCCATCACCCCACACCCATTACCCATCACCCCACCCATTCACTCACCCATTACCCATCACCCTACATCAAGGTTTCCTCAATTCTCGCAACCCACTTTTTTTTCTTCACAATTCTCGCTAATAGGCTACTAAAAAAAAAAAAAAAAAAAAGTGAGACCACCGAGAGACAAGGCCTGGTGGATCGCCCGTGACGTCACACCATAAGGATACCACCCGCTCCGCTCCCCGTACAAGTTTACCTACCTAATATAATGTTTATCAGCATAAAAGATATACTGTTATCTTCGGAAATGTTTGTTCTATAATATTATCAAATAAAAAACCGTAAAACACACAAAGAAAAGGCCATTATGAGACTTTCAAGAAATATGCATTAACTTAAACTCTTCGCCATTTAATATTTTGCTCGCAAACATTTTACATGGAGAATATCAATAGAAGCGGAGTTTAATTAGCTTTCCATTGATATATTTCGTTTAGTGATAAATGAATTAGCGGCATGCATAAATTAGCGTTAACTAGATATAAAAGATCATGAAATCGGATAATTTCCTACCTAATATATGTTTATCAGTATAAAATATATACTGTTATCTTCAGAAATGTTTGTTCTATAATATTATCAAATAAAAAACCGTAAAACACATTAAAGAAATGCCATTATGAGACTTTCAAGAAATATGCATGAACTTAAACTTTTCGCCATTTAATATTTTGTGAAAAAACTTTTTACATGGAGAATATTAATAGAAGCGGAATTTAATTAGCTTTCCATTGATATATTTTCTTTTCTGATAAATAAATTAGAACTATGCATAAATTAGCATTAACTAAATAAATAAAATCATGAAATCGGGTAATTTCCCAGATTTCATGATGTTATTTATTTAGTTAACGCTAATTTATGCATGGTTCTAATTAATTTATCAGAAAAGGAAATATATCAATGGAAAGCTAATTAAATTCCGCTTCTATTTATATTATCCATGTAAAAAGTTTTTTCACAAAATATTAAATGGCGAAAAGTTTAAGTTCATGCATATTTCTTGAAAGTCTCATAATGGCATTTCTTTAGTGTGTTTTACGGTTTTTTTATTTGATAATATTATAGAACAAACATTTCCGAAGATAACAGTATATATTTTATACTGATAAACATATATTAGGTAGGAAATTATACGATTTCATGATTTTTTATATTTAGTTAACGCTAATATATGCATGCCGCTAATTCATTTATCACTAAACGAAATATATCAATAGAAAGCTAATTAAACTCCGCTTCTATTGATATTCTCCATGTAAAATGTTTGCTAGCAAAATATTAAATGGCGAAGAGTTTAAGTTAATGCATACTTCTTGAAAGTCTCATAATGGCCTTTTCTTTGTGTGTTTTACGGTTTTTTATTTGATAATATTATAGAACAAACATTTCCGAAGATAACAGTATATCTTTTATGCTGATAAACATTATATTAGGTAGGTAAACTTGTACGGGGAGCGGAGCGGGTGGTATCCTTATGGTGTGACGTCACGGGCGATCCACCAGGCCTTATCATCTCGGTGGCCACGGTGGTAGTGTGTGGAGCGGCTCTTGTGCATGTGTGTGTGTGTGTGTGTGTGTGTGTGTGTGTGTGTGTGTGTGTGTGTGTGTGTGTGTGTGTGTGTGTGTGTGTGTGTGTGTGTCTGTGTGTGTGTGTGTGTGCGTGTATGTGTGTGTGTGTGTGTGTGTTGTGGTTAGTTTCAGTTTCAGTATTCTTTATTGATTGTACTAGCCGCAAAGCCGCCCTCCGGGCTGACTTTTTGGCTAGCTCCTGCGGAGGGCTATTGATGGGCCTTTGGCCCACCACCTGAAAGCCCACCAAACACAGACTCTCCAGATAGCCCCTTCTAACTTTCCTGAAATCATGGATGTAGAAATGTATGTATTCCCCCCACCCATTCACTCACCCATTACCCATCACCCCCCACCCATTCACTCACCCATTACCCATCACCACACACCCATTCACTCACCCATTACCCATTCACTCACCCATTACCCATCACCCCCCACCTATTCCCTCACCCATCACCCCCAACCCATCACCCCCCACCCATTCACTCACCCATCACCCCACACCCATTACCCATCACCCCACCCATTCACTCACCCATTACCCATCACCCTACATCAAGGTTTCCTCAATTCTCGCAACCCACTTTTTTTTCTTCGCAATTCTCGCTAATAGGCTACTAAAAAAAAAAAAAAAAGTGATCGGATCATCTCATAAGTGGGCTTAAAATGTGACCCTGGTCGACCCGGTTCCAAAACTGTGCCATATGATGGGATTGGGGCACTGGGGGCGGCACCTATCGCGGACACACACACACACAGACACACACACACACTTTCGCTTATATTATTATAGATATACATTATAATAAACATAATAAATGAACAAACAAAAAATTTCATCAAAACATAATACAAAAAAAAAGTGCATACAATCAATGCTGCTCATGGAGGAGCTGCCCGTGATTTGTTTACAATGGGCAAACAGTGGTCAATATAAACTATTGATGTCATTTTTGACAGTTTCTCCTCCTCCCAGATCTCCCGCTGTTGGAGTACCGCACCCAAACCTCAGGTGTATCACCACTGCGGTCGTCGAACGGGAGGATGATCCACCTGTCAGCCGGCAGGTATGGGATGTTTGGGGGGCAGCTGTGCACCTTAGTAGCCACCTCCATACCGCTAATCTCCACCAACCTCTTCATGTAGGCGAAGGCCGGCTCGTGCGAGACACGAGCCAACCTCAACTCACTTTCTTGCTTGAGCAGGTGTTCATACTCCAGCAGGAGGGCCCAGAGGTCCTCCTTGCTAGGAGCGTACACCTCGCTATCCATGAATACCTGGGTCCCTGCATCAACCTGAGCGGGGCTGGACTGGGTCGCAGCGTCACACGTCGACGGCTGCATCTCCTCCATGGGCGGCGTCTGTTCCACCACGGGCTCACACTTGGTCGCGACGTCCCGGCTGGTCACAACTGGACCGTCATCGACAGGCTGCTGCTCCACGGGCCCACATTGGCTCGCGGCATCACGGCTGGGTGTCACAGCATGGCATTGCTGCGACTCCCCGCCGAAAGTCGCGGGCTCCAGCGGGGGCAGGTCCGGCATCACCATGGGGGCCGGGGCGTCATCCTCCACATCCACCTGGGGCGGGGGGGAGTCGCGCTCGGGCCTCGTCCTTCTCTTTCGTCGGGGGTGCCTCGCCATCGTCTCGGGTGCGGCGGTGTCCTCATTCCTTGGTGCTGTGGCTGGGGGCGGTGGGCGGGGCGGATCCTCGTCTCGTCTCGGCTGCTGTTGTGGGGCCGTGGAACCAGGGATCCTCCTGAGCCTGGCAGGGCATCGGAGGTTCCAGGCATGGTGTCCGGCGCTGCAGTTGGGGCAACGCGGCACGGGACGTTCACCGCCCTCCCGAAGGCGGCGGATGCAGTCCCTGGTGGCGTGCTCTCCACTGCAGACGCCGCAGAGCTCCCGCTGCCGTGGACACTGGTCTTGGTAGTGTCCAAAGGCCTGGCAGCGGAAGCAGCGGACAGGTTCTTGTACATAGTTTCGTACCGTGTAGCTTCCCCAGCACCCAAGGTCAAGGGTGGCGGGGAGACGTCCTCGCACCGTCAGCTTGACCTGCCGGGTGGACAGTAGACGTCCGTGGCCGGCGTTGAAGGTGCACCGCTCAGCATCCTCCACGAGCGGGTGCTCCAGCACAGGGTCCAGGGAGAAGGCAGTGGGGAAGCCGAGGAGAACACCTCTCCTGCTAGGTTCCCACCTCTCCAACACGATGCTCCGTGGCTGGCCATCCGCCACTTCCTGAAGGGTGGTGGCGGCGGTCCAGTGCGCTCCCCGGAGAAGAAGGTCTCCGGCGGCGGAGATGTCCATCTTGAGAGCGAGTTTGAGCTCGCTCTCCAGCCATTGCACGGCTTTGAAGGCACTGGGGAAATCGTCGTGCTTGACGAGTTTCCAAACAGGAATTGGTCGCTGCTCAGCTACCGTGGCTCCACACTGGCGTGGAGGGGCCGCTCGAGGGGCCTTTCTCGTCCTCGAGCGTCTACCCTGCACGAGGTCAAAACCGTCTGCGTCCATAGGGGCCTCTTGTCTCCCTGCAAGAGCCATGGTGGGAGTAGACTCAACCACCAATGGCGAAGCGGAGAGATGAGAGAGCGGAGGAGAAGACCCGCTCTCAACCGAGGGTAGAGGAACTCTGTTGGTGTTGTGGTAATCAACAGTTTGTGTATTGGCAGCACAGCAATCACATGCACTGCCCACGTGATGACCTGGTCATCAGGCACTGCCTGCCTGATGACCACTGACTGACTTTGACCTGGCTCACGGGCAGGGGCCGTATTCACGAAGCGTTCATAACTATGAAGAAAGTATGTCAAGAACGTATGTCATAGCGAGACAAAATAGCACACCTTATTCCTGACTGGAAAACCTAATTACCAATCTGTGCTACAACGAATAATCAAGTTTACACCGAAAACCTTACACTCATTCCTAATCTTACATCTACATATACATCCTTGGCAATTATTTTTTTCTATACCTACTATATCATATCTCTTGATAATGTTATATTTTTCTATATATACCCTCTACCTAATCTCTTCTTATCTCTCTCACTCTCCTGCAAACCTTCTCGATACAAGGTTTGATAAGGGAGCCTCAACCTTGCTCTTATTATGCTCTCTCTCTCTCTCTCTCTCTCTCTCTCTCTCTCTCTCTCTCTCTCTCTCTCTCTCTCTCTCTCTCTCTCTCTCTCTCTCTCTCTCTCTCTCTCTCTCTCTCTCTCTCTCTCTCTCTCTCTCTCTCTCCTCCTGTTATCTGTCTGCTTGGGTCGCTTTAACACCCTTGCCCCTCACTCTTTCCTGTGCCTAGGTGACGGTGTCCTCGCTCCCTGTAATGATAAAGGAGATGAGGAGGGTCGTGGCATTCATGGGATTACTGTACAGGTTACCTTGATTACCTTTCTTGATTTGACCTGTCTACTGCTTTGGTATTCCTTGCTGACTTGGACTATATACGAATGAACATGCACATGCACATGCACATGCACACACACACACACACACACACACACACACCGGGTGTTAGCCGGGGGTTTGTGACCCCCCTCCTGGGGTGGTGGCTTCGGCCAATACTAAGCACTAAGGATGAATGATAAAATAAATGTTGATATGGAGACGGGGCCATACGAGCGTTGCTTAGGCCCTGTAAAATACAACTAGACAACTAGATGAATACACACAATCACACAAACTCTTTGTTGTGCTGCGGAAGAGAACGGACGACTCCTTAACCGCTCCCCTAACTATCGCCAATCAATTTACCATGGATCCTGACAAGCTTCAACTACCACCAATCAACCTTGAACGAGCGCACAGGGTTGGACTAGTTGAAAGATCGAATCCTCGTACAGTGATTGCAAGGTTCGATAAGTTTGGAAATCGTGAAACAAAAATGAGAAATGCCAGAAAGCTAAAAGGTACAGGCATTTATATCAAGAAAGATCTTTGCCCCGATTCACAAGAGATAGTAAGGAACCAACTACCTATTCTGAAGCAAGCAAGATTAGATGGAAAAATTGGTTTCTTCAAACATACCAAGCTTGTGATTAAAGACAGACCGAGTCAGTTCTACACTACCGCTGGTGGCGCACCCTCAGGCGGTGGTGCTGGTGGCTCGAAGAGCGCTCCACCTGCTGGGACGTCAGACGGTGGTGAACCCGCACGCGGTGCTGGACACGTGCCGCCTGGGACTGCGGAGGCTGCGAGTGGAGCTTCTGCTGGTGCTGGAGATACGGCGCGTGCTGCTGCTGGTGCTGGTTCCCGCGACACGACCCAGAGCAGTGGTGGTGGTGCAGCTGGTGGCGATGTGGTGCACACCGATACAGGTGCGCTGGGTGGCACTCCAAATGGTCAAGTAAGACCCAGAATGGATCTCAGAGATCGCAACAAGAAGAAGTAAGCACCAAATATATTTCACATTGAACATAATTCAGCAAAAACTAACTATGCCACTAACATCATATTCTTCTGAACTACCTTTTGCGTATATAAACAATGATGATCTAATTACTCTACTTACTTCTGACAGTCTATGTCAGCTGAACAAGTCATTTGATCCATTTTCTGTACTAGATGACAAATATAACCGTGATTTAGATGTTACTCAGTTTTGCTTACGATCAAGATACTTAAATGTCCCCAAATCAGATTATATATTTCTTGATTCTTTTTCTTCTATTAATGCAGATAGTAATAAAACTACAACACTTTTCAGTATGAACATACGTTCTATACCAACCAATATCCAATAATTTGTCCACTTAATTTTAGTTAATGCATGTGTAAACATTAATGTTATAGGTTTTACAGAAACTAGATTAGACCATGACCTTATTCCATTATATCAGTTGCCTGGTTATAATTTGTTCACCAAATGTAGAAACAGGAATGGCGGTGGCGTAGCTATGTATATTTCTAGTGACTATAATTCTAGCTTGTCTAATGATTTTTCCTTCGTTGAGCCTTACATAGAGTGTTTAGGTGTTATATGTATCCACGCAGACAAGAAGTATTTATATATATATATATTATATAGTATATATAGGCCTCCTAGTGACAATGCTGATAATTTCTTAAATAGACTAAATGATATATTTTCTACAGCAAACGAGAAAAGGTATGATGGTATCTATGTTTTTGGAGACTTTAATCTTGATTTGTTAAAACATTATGATAGGTGTGTCTCTGAGTGCATCAATTTAATGTACTCTTTCTCATGTTTTCCTTGAATCACCAGACCGACCAGAGTAACAGGTGCCTCTGCCACTTTGATTGACCCTATTTGGGTGTCGCAACCAGAAACAAACATTAACAATTATATAATACAGACAGATATCACAGACCACTTTGCAGTCGTTTCTCAGTTCACAGATCACAGTACAGGTCAATGCAAACCAGTATATATCAACAAAAGAGTCTTAACACAGACTGCGTTACAGAACATTAGTAATGATCTGGCAGAGGTAAGCTGGAACGATGTCTTAGAGGCAAACTGCCCAAATGAGTCTTATGATTTTTTTTTTCAATAAATTTGATAATATATTTCAGAAATATTTCACTGTAAGAAGAATTAGAATTAATGCAAAGAAAGAACGAAGTCCATAATTATGTTACATCAGCTTTGCGAAACAGCATAAAAGAAAGAAAAAGGTTAGAGCGACTAGCAAGTAAATGGCCTTTAACATATAGAGAACAATACAGACACTACAGAAATAAATTAACATCAATATTAAGAGCAGCGAAAAATAAATATCACAGAGATATGTTAAAAGAAAACCAAGGTAACCCTAAATCTCATTGGAAATCTATAAATTCAATACTTGGTAGAAATTCTCACTTAAATGATCACACAATTGAGTTAAAACCATTCTGCCCTGACACCTCAAATATATTTAATGATCATTTCTTAAAAATTCAAAACAGCCATGAAGATATACCATATGAAGATTACCATCGCTATTTGAATGATCCTCCTTTAATTCTCAATGTAACTACCTCCAGCAAGCCATAAGGAAATAGATGACTATTTGCGCGCCCTTAAAACTGATACACCTGGATATGACGATATATCTCCCAAAATTATAAGACAAACATCCACACTATTATCTACACCTTTGACTCACATCATCAACCTTACTTTAAAAACTGGAATCTTTCCGAACAAATTAAAAACGGCAAAAGTTATCCCTATACACAAGACAGGTAGCAGGAGTGATATCAATAACTATCGACCTATATCAATACTGCCAGCATTTAGCAAAATATTTGAAAAAGCTATATCCACTCGCTTGAAAAACTATTTGGAGAACAATAACCTACTCTCTGGATATCAACATGGTTTTCGTACTAACCATTCAACAGAGTCTGCAATACTACAGTTTACCAATAACATTTATAACTGCTTGGAAAGAAAATTACATGTTGTAGGAGTTTTTATGGATTTGTCAAAAGCATTTGATACAATAAATCATCACATACTACTGGATAAATTAAAGCAAATAGGAATCAGAGGTGTACCGCTGAAATTATTTGAAAATTATGTTACCAATAGGTCACAGGCTGTATACTGCAACACAAAATATTCTTGCTTTAACTCTATATCTGCAGGTGTACCACAGGGATCAATTTTAGGACCAACACTTTTTCTTATATACATTGATGATATAGTAAATGCCAGCTCTAAATTCAGATTTACCATATATGCCGATGATACTGTAGTGACTGAAGGTGAGTCACTCCACACCTGGCTATACCATCAACCCTGGGTGTCTGTTTATCAACCATGTAGGTGACAAGGTCTGATTACAGAGTTACATTTAATAAATGACGGGATAAAAGTAAACAAACTAAGACTCAATATAACCAAAACTAATTATATTTTTTTTCAAAACCGGTCCATAAAAAATCACATACCTCCACTATTGCTTGACGGTAAAAATCTACAATGTGTAACCCATACAAAATTTCTTGGTGTCATTATTGATGAAAATCTGAATTAGAACCTTCATATAGATAGCATATATTCAAAACTCTCTAGAATGTGTGATATATTGTATAAAGTCCGTAATTATCTAACAGCTGAAGCCATGATAAGTATCTACTACACCCTGTGTTACCCCCATCTCATTTACTGTGTGCCTATATGGGCTTGTACTTGGCCTTCTTTCCTAAGAAAATTAAAAGTAATACAAAACAACATTTTTAGATGCATATTTTTTATGGGTAAATTTGATTCAACAGCTTCTTTATATTCAGACAAACTTCTTGATTTGTTTAATATTCATAAATGTTTTGTTCTTTACTTCATGTTTAAAAATTTAAAAAATGCTCCAGGTACTTCTATTTATAAATTTGTTAAATCAACGCATGGAACCAGAGGAAGCAATATGAATTTAGTATGTCCACAGTTCCGTACAACCCTCTTTAAGAACAGCATAATTTGCTTTGGTCCTCAACTATGGAATGCTCTGCCTACACCCATAAAACTACTTACTAATAATATCAGCTTTTTTTAATTCAAGAGGCGAGTAAAAAATAATTTCCTTGTCCTTCAGACCTCACAAACATCCCACGAGTGATAGGTAGAATATGTATTTCATATACATTTAGGATGCCATACATGTATACATGCATAATATTTATGTATGTAGTTTGGTATGTGGTTTAGTCATAGTGTAGTATTTTCATGGTCATAGAAGTAGTATTATATATATAAAGTATGTATTGGATAGCATAGGTTACGAAAGTTCTTATTTAGATTTCTTTCATGTAAATGTATATGTATATGTGTCATTGCATAGATATTGATGAATGAATGATCGTATATATGCGTGTGTGTTATGTATTGTATGATGTGTGTATGTGCATGTGTAATTGTGTAATGTGTGTATATGTATGTATGTGTGTATAACTGTATATGCATATGTGTATGTGTGTGTGTATATGTATGTATATATGTATATATATTTTTTTTTGCTTCACGTTACAAAGTAGTATATTTTTACTACATAAACAAACAGCCAACTGATTCTGCTCAGCACATATAACTTATATCTGAACATGTCTGTCAGGGAGCCTTGGCTCGACAGACCGTGCCAACGACCACTTGTTATGTATTTACTGAATGTATATATTTACTAGTAATGGCAATAAACTTTACTTACTTACTTACTTACTTACTTACTTACTTACTTACTTACTTACACACACACACACAACCACTTTACCACATACGAGTCGCATTCATATAGCCGACAAAACACATACTGTACATTGTACAAAAATCACATATCAATAGAAAAATTATGATGTTTAATGATCAAAAATAAGTAGTGGTGTATTAGTAGTAGCAATAGTAGTTGTAGGTTGTAGTAATAGAAGTAGTGGCAGTAGTACACACATGAGAAACACCGTCACCTGTACATGAACCCTTTCAGCCCACCAATCGTGACACTTGAGGCCGAATCCTCTGTCAGCTAAAAGTGATGTCCTTCGAACCGGATTCGAACCAGTGACCTATGGATGTCTGTTCCTTGTTCCAACTACAGTCCACCGCTCTACCAACTGAGCTATCGAAGGCGCTGAAGGAGGAGAAAGTGTGGGTGGAACTGTAACAACGCGGTGGTGGTGATGGCGCAAGGCTGTGACGTTATGGACCTGTCTGGCTCCAGTATTTTTGTCTTTATATCATCCTTAACATCACTACTTGTATGCCGGTCCTGCTGCTGCTTGTTGACCCTGGCTACGTGAGGTCAAGGTCAGAGTTGAAGTCGCCGCCAAGCGTCACGCGTCACACGTCGCCGTCGCCGCCGCAATACAGTTACGATATTACTGTCGCTTTCCCTTCCTTCTTCAGCGCCTTCGATAGCTCAGTTGGTAGAGCGGTGGACTGTAGTTGGAACAAGGAACAGACATCCATAGGTCACTGGTTCGAATCCGGTTCGAAGGACATCACTTTTGCCTGACATTCGGCCTCAAGTGTGTCACGATTGGTGGGCCGAAAGGGTTCATGTCAGGCGGCGGTGTAAAGGGGTTCTCGTATGTGTGTGTGTGTGTGTGTGCAATGGCGGATCGTGATAAAATACAATGGAGGGACTGCAAGCTTCACTCAACAGTGGGATACACAAATATTACCTAACTCAGGTATGAGTTGTAGTTGATGTTCACGGATTTCAGGGCATGGTAGTAGTGGTGGTGGTAGAATGGATAGTGGGGGTGGTAGTGTTGGCAGTAGAGGGGATGGCTGAGGTGGTGATGGTAGAATTACAGTATTACTTGAAAATAAAGTCGGTACCGCTTGATTTCAATCTTTTAATTTAATGTCAGCTGGGATAAGTTGATGTTTTGCAAATAGTTCATTGGATTTTCCATCGTCATAGGGTAATTAAAGAAAGTACGATTTAACCACACCGTCTAAACGCAGTGTAAACACGAGAGGGACGAGACTTAGCTGCCTCGGCTGCAGCTCATTGTTTTCACAAGTGGCGCGGCGGCGACGCAGACATGAATCGTATACAGCAAATATGAAAGTAACTTAAATTTTGGTCTGGTTTTAATAAAAATTCACTTAGTAACGTATTAAAAATAATTAAATAACATTTAATTATTGACTTATTTTTTATTATTATATATTATTATATATTTAAAAAATATTACTTTTTATTATGATATATTTGTTAGGAGTGTATCAATTTTGCTGTGTCTCTAAAGGCATCATACACCTGGCAGTGAGTGTCTGGGGGTGCTGCAGCTCTGCAGCCCTATGCCACGAGCCGCCACTGTGTGTGTCTCCGTGTGTGTGTGTGTGTTGTGGATGGTCAACAGTTTGTGTATTGGCAGCACAGCAATCACACTGCCCACGTGATGACCCTGACTGACCTTAATTAACCTGGCTCACGGGCAGGGGCCGTATTCACAAAGCGTTCATGGGTAAGAATGTATGTCATAGTGATGCAAAATGGTACATTTTATTTTTATCTAGCTGAATACGTTCATAAATGGGGTGTAAGTGTCATAAAATCGCTCGCGGGGGGGAGGGGGGGGGGGCAGAGTTGTTTACTTCAAAAGGCCGGGCTATATTTCTCTCATACATCAATAGATTAATTTTTACTCATAACTTTTCGTATCCTCAGCCTCTATCTTTTTCTTTCTCACTTTACAATCATCTCGCTACACTTCTTTCAAATAATAATATATTTAAACATTGTTTGTTCACGCCATCTGAGGTGATTAATACTCAGAGAAGCTTGGGTCATCGACCTCTGCCCCATCGTGACCCAGCCTTTGGCCCAGGTCAAGGACAGGCTCATCACGTGGGCAGTCTAGTTGTACTGTTATTATTACACGAAATGCTCAATAACTACACACACACACACACACACACACACTCACACTCACACGAGAACCACTCTACACCACCACCACCGCCGCTGACATGAACCCTTTCGGTCCACCAATCGTGACACTTGAGGCCGAATGTCAGCTAAAAGTGATATCCTTCGAACCGGATTCGAACCAGTGACCTATGGATGTCTGCTTCTGAACCACTACAGTCCACCGCTCTACCAACTGAGCTATCGAAGGCGCTGAAGGAGAAAGGGAAAGCGACAGTTATGTAGTATTAACTGTACTGCGGCGGCGACGTGTGGCGCGTGACGTCACTCACGGTGGCGGCAGCAGCAGCGGCAGCAGTGTTGTGTGAGGTGTTGGCGTCCACAACACAACACCCAGCCAGTGAGTGGAAGGCAACACTCCACTAACGCCACACACCTACACTACTTCACTACTTCCTCCACCCCTTCCACCACCACTGTACTTGAAGCCTCCACCTCCCTCCTTGCCTGCCCCACAACCCTCAACCTTCCTCTTTATAGACCACCACCATCGTACTCTGCTTCCTCAAAGGTGAACTGTAAAGTGTGTGTGGGTGTGTGTGTGTGTGTGTGCACGTAGTACATACAATGAAAGACACAATAACTGGTTACCGGACACCAGTGGCGTAGCTAGGTATCTATCAATGGGGGGGGAGCACCTGGGGGGGGCACAACTGAGTATTGGAGGGGCACTAGGCAAGCGGAGCTCAGGAGTATTCTGATGCCACATAAAAGAGTATAAGGGTATATTCTAAGATCAGGTCAGTGGTGGGTATTAGAGCATTTTACAGAATACGGCAGCAATGCTCAGTGGGGGGGCACTTGCCCCTCCGTTGCTGCGCCACTGCCGGACACAGCAAACAACATAACATATTGACACACATGCACACACAAACAAACACGTGACATGCGAACACATGCACACATACAAACAACACACACACACACACGCATACACACGAGGGGTTCTCCATACACACACACACACACACACGTGCGCGCATCACCACCACCACCGCCGATTAACCCTTTCGGCCCACCAACACACTTGACACACGTGTGACTTCCAACACACTTGAGACTGAATAATCTGTCAGGTAAAAGTTATGTCCTTCGAACCGGATTCGAACCAGTGACCTATGGATGTCTGTTCCTTGTTCCAACTACAGTCCACCGCTCTACCAACTGAGCTATCGAAGGCGCTGACGAGAATAAAAGTGAAGCCCTACTGCTACATCAACACCACCACCACCGTAACGTAATCACCTCCCCTCCCCGCACACGCTGCCCTACCTACTAGCATCCACGCTACCAACACCTGTGCGCATTGTACTGTACCAAAGTGTTCCAAGATACACCTATAGTAGTACCTGAACCATGTCTAAATCAGGCAGTGTGTGGAGAAAAGACTGCGAAACTTTACTGTGCGAAGAGGAGAACAAGGAAAAGGAGATTGAGAAGAAAATAGGGTAAATATTCCGCAGGAGTTGGCGCCGACAACCAGCCGGGCAATGGCGCACCATCAGATTCTCTTATTTAACCTAAATAACTTTACAAAACCTAACCCAAACTTATCCTAAACCTAACCTGACACACACACACACACACACACACACTAACCCTCCTCCTCTTCCCCTACATACCTACACATATATAACAAAAAAAAACTGTAAAAATAGTAAACAAAAAAAAAAAAAAAAAAGCTTGCCACGTCATTCCTGTTCAAACACAAAAAAAACCACCTAACTCACAAACACTACTTAAAACACTAGCACAACATACCGACTTGTGACAGATGCTCGTTTGTTGATCCAATTGTTCTGTTTGATTCATCAGGAAAGCAACACACTAGAAAGCACACTAAGATAATCAAAGCAGATTTCCCCACACAACACACGCGTGCTTCTCTTCTTGTCCCTGTGTGTGCCTGGGATGTAAACAAACAGACGACGCGCCATCACTAGGACAAAGCCTTTATTACAGGATGACTAAACGCGGTGTTGGGAATAGTTAAGGTTACGCACTTTACTTGTCCCAGGTTTTTTTTTATCACATACATCACCGTTATAACTTATCGGTGGCACATCAGGTCATTGGAAAGAAATTGATAAAACAAAATATGTAAGAGAAAATTGTTAGGTTAGATTACAGTAGGTAAAGTTAGGGTTAGATTAGGGCAGGACAAGTTAGGGTAGATTAGGGTACGTAAAGTTAGGTTTATATTAGGGTAGGTAAAGTTAGGGTTAGATTAGGGTACGTAAAGTTAGGGTTAGATTAGGGTAGGTAAGCTTAGGGTTAGATTAGGGTAGGTAAGATTAGGGTTAGATTAGGTTACGTAAAGTTAGGGTTAGATTAGGGTAGGTTAAAGATTAGGGTTAGATTAGGGTAGGTAAAGTTAGGGCTTGATTAGGTCTTTTATCCTTAATAGATATGGCATCGCAGCCTCGTTCTTGCCTCGTCAACTACCGTCCATAACACTATAGTCGCCACTGCACTAATGTAAGCGCCATATATTACGAATTTTAGCATCACTACAGATTTGTATGTATCCTGCAGGTGTGTACAGGTTTGTATTCCTACCACTGAAGAGTCATGCACAGTAGTTTATATTATGTACTACATGTCTTCAGTGACACATACAAATCTGTAGTGATGTTAAAGTTCGTAATACCTATGTGGCGCCTGGAAACATTAGAGCAGTGGCGACTTTAGTGTTAATGACGGTAGTTAATACTATAAGTCGGTCAAGAACTGTGATCCGGTGTTGCATAAAATAGGTAACGCCATGAAATAAATAGCGCCTTACCTCACACCCCCGCCGTTCCTTACTTATTTACCACAAAATACTCCTAGATGGAAGTTTTTAACAAGATAATCCCTTCACCTGCCTTGTCATACATATAAGCACACTTAACATAGACATAAGACGTGTACAGAGCTAGATCACTCAATGCTTTGCTCTTACTAACTAATTACTACACTAATGCCTTCCTCCCTTCTCTCCTGTCTCCTCCAGTACCTCCAGCAACCACAGTACCACACACGTCCTGGTTAATCACTTACAAAGGAGTATTTTGTGGTAAATATGTAAGGATCGGCGGGGGTGTGAGGCAAGGCGCTACTTATTTCATGGTGTTACCTATTTTATGCAACACCAGGTTTCCTCTCTTAGCACTGTATCAGTTTTATTACTGTAATCAATGCGGTTACATCTACTATATTGTTATCATTTCTCTCATACTAAAATCAGATTTGTATGAAGCATAAAGACAGGCCTATAATTCATAATATTGTACACTTGTGAAGGTGCTACTATCACAACTCCTCGCATGCTACTACTACTACTACTACTCCCACCACTTACATTACTACTACTGCTACCATTACCATTATCACTATTACACTTATCACTACCAAAACTACTACTACTACTACTATGTCTACTTCTATGCCATGTACACTACCATTACTACTTCTACCACCATCCCTACTACTACTTCTACAACTACTACTACTACCACTACTACTACTCAACAAGGAAAACATCACAGTACGGTACCTGGAACTGTCGCCGATAGGAATTCTCGCCGCCGTCGTCGAGTGTTCCAATTCTGATATTACAGGACCCAATATATACATTTAATCAGGTTTTACCCTTGTTTCTGCATTCAGGGATGAAATACCAGCAATATCTTGATCAGTTAGGTTAAGTTAGGTGCCAATGTCCAGGTTAGGTTAACATTTCCACGTCGGCGAGAGTTCTAGTTTGGTTTTTCGGCGAAAATTTCCATCGGCGACAGTTCCATAAACCTAATGGATTTTCTCGATTCACTCAAACGCCTTATGTCAGCCTGTCTCGCTCCCCTATCTATGTGATTGAAAGGGTACATATATGGTCTCCAAAACCATCATGTCTCCCTAGGAAATTAGACCTTACAATCGCTTACAAGAGAGAGAAGAGAAGAGAGAGAAGCTATAAAGGAAAAAAAGGGAAAAAGAAAAACTCAATATACCATACTTCAAAATCAAAAATGTTTTCGTTCACACACACACACACACACACACACACACACACACACACACACACACACACACACCACCTCACTTTTTTTTTTACATCATAAAGGACTGGCCAAGGGCAAAAAAGAAAAGTAACAACAAGACCGCTTTGTTGCAAGTCCCTATAATGAAGACAGTAAGAGAATAAAGAAAGTCGTTTGGGCCAATTTAGTGCCATATTGACTTGAACCATTTTGCCTAACCAATCGTGACATAATTCAAGTTCTAATCATGTTAGTTAAAAGATTATGTCCTTCGAACCGGATTCGAACCAGTGACCTATGGATGTCTGTTCCTTGTTCCAACTACAGTCCACCGCTCTACCAACTGAGCTATCGAAGGCGCTGAAGAAGGAGAAAGTGATGCAGTTATGAACAGAGTGCTGGGAGGAAGGGAGTGATGGAAGGAAGAGATGGGAGGGAGGGGAGGGGGAGTAGGAACGGGAGAGACGAGGAAGCAGTAGAAGAGAGGAAGAGTAATGGAGGAAAAGAGGGAGGAAGAGGTGAGACGTTGCCAGAGGAGAGAGAGAGAGAGAGAGAGAGAGAGAGAGAGAGAGAGAGAGAGAGAGAGAGAGAGAGAGAGAGAGAGAGGAGAGAGAGAGAGGAGAGGGGAGGAGAGAGGGGGGGGGGGAGGGGGGGAGGTGCGAAAGAAATGTGGGCGTGAGGAAAACCGAATGTACAGTAGCTACACAGTGAATGGATATATTACGATATAGTAAAGTAAAAAATATTGATAGAAAATAAAAAATAGAATTGAAAAAATGAAGAAAAAAACTTGAAATAGCCTAAATATAAATATAAATCTAAAATATTAATATTCTAATAAGTAATAATCAAAGAATGTAATTGCAAATATGAATAAAGAATTAAACAATAAACACAGATACATGAAATAGATCAAAACATAAATAATTGAAGATTAAAGCAAGAAAAAGTTGAAGATAAAGAAACTTAGAAATGAAAATGGAAAAAAATAGATTCACCACAACCACCACCACCACTATCGGCAGCTTATCACTACCTCCCCCCACTACCACCACCACCACCACCACCACAGACCATCTTCCCCCCTTCACCACCACAGCATCTACAACCACTACCACCACCACCATCTCCTCCCTTCACCACCACTACCACCACCACCACCTCACAAAAATAGAACAGTCTCACCAAAACAAGCATTTCCGTTTTCTTCGTGATCCATCGGAGCTCACCCATTACACACACACACTCACACACACACACTCACAAACTAGAACCATACGATAAAAAAAGATAAAAATAACCCAAAAACACATGTCCTTCGAACCGGATTCGAACCAGTGACCTATGGATGTCTGTTCCTTGTTCCAACTACAGTCCACCGCTCTACCAACTGAGCTATCGAAGGCGCTGAAGGAAAGGAAAGTGAGTGCGTTATCAAGAGCTACTGGGGGAGAGAGAGGTAACTGGAACTGTCGCCGATAGGAACACTCGCCGACGTCGGTGAGTGTTCCTATTTTTCACGTCGGCGAGTGTTCCCATTACCCGTGTTTCTGCATTCAGGGTTTAATACCAACACTAGCCTGAATAGTTAGGCTAGGTTATGTGGTTAGGTTAGGTTAGATTCCTTTTCATATATTACAAGTTGAACTGTCGCCGAAAATGTACACGTCGGCGAGTGTTCCAATGTCGGCGAGAGTTCCTATCGACGACAGTAACCATAAACCGAGAGAGAGAGAGAGAGAGAGAGAGAGAGAGAGAGAGAGAGAGAGAGAAGAGAG
>JACEEZ010016349.1:40000-112500 GCA_016584305.1 Chionoecetes opilio
CGACCTATATACGTACAGCTTGTAAGTTTGTACGTATATACATCACGTGATCCAAGTGCTGACAAGTCCGTAACAAGTTGGCAACAAGTTGTGGCCAGAGAACACGTGAAGAAGGAAGAAGAAAACATCCTACAGAAGGAGTGTTGGGTCTTCCTTCGTCAGTAGTCATTCAACGCCCCGCCATTATGAAGAAGGTGAGTTGTGATGAGTCAAGATGGTTACAGGGAGTTTCGTACACAAGTTGTTTCGTACCCAGGTTTTGTTATTTGTTTAGTACACTGATTTTGAGTTTTATCGTCCATACCTGGTGTCGTTTCGTAACTCTAGTAGTCAAGTTCAACTCTGAGCTGAGTGTACGAAACGACTATGGTTTCATACAGACTACGAAATAACTTTTTGGTGTACGAATCTACTGGTGTACGAAACAACTGGTGTACGAACTGACTGCACCCCGTCAAGATGAATGCATGAGTCACCCTCCCTCACTCATCGACACGAGTTTATTCACTTCACTTCAATATGGTAACGCATTAATACATTGGCGTAATTAGGCCTGGGCATTGGGGGCTGTGAAATATTTTATGAATAGCTCTGGATCTCAAATAGTTTTTCTTTTTTACAAAAAATATAGCACTGACTGGGGCCAACACAAAATTATAGTAAGAAATGAGAGATTTAGTTAGATGTTGCTTGGCATATGCTGATGGCATCTCTTTTATGAGCAGGACAAGAGAGAGGTGGAGAGAACATGAGGAGAGAGCAGAGGAGATGAGGAGTGCAACATACAGATGAGACTCCAAAAGATCCTCTAGAGAGGTGAAGAAGAGAATATAAGGACAAGACACAGAGTTAACACACATTAAGAGGATCCCTTAATTTGTCACACAATAGAAGCAGAAGTTATTACACCAGGGTTGGTTAAATTTCAGTATTGGAGAAAGCATTGGCAATATACAATCTATATGACTGCTTCATCACGCCAAGGCTCTCATCATTTTTTCGTAGGGTTTTACTCCTGTAGATGAAAATAAAAATAATAACGTAGTTGAACCCCAACTCAGATTGTCTTGATTTCTATTTTTTTATTTCATGTTACGAAAGTCAGCCTAAAAAATGACCGGATCCTGTTAGAAGAGCACAGGGTCTCTCATCTTATATTAATTACACTCATAAATAAATAAAAAACATATCCAGTAGAAATCTAAAGATCTCTAAGCTGGGCCCCAATGTTTCAAGATCCTAAATACGCCCCTGTAGGATGCAAGACAGAGTTACGTCAAGTTATGTTTCATCGCTTGCAGAACACACACACACACACGCACACGCACACTCACACATACACGCACGCACACACACACACACACACACACACCACCACACAATGAATAATCAAGTGAATTATGAAGTACTTAATCTTATCTAACTTTACTCATGCATAATGTTTACTCATGAGAATATCTGGGCGTCTCACTTTAGAGAAAATTGCGTAGATTATATAAAATTTCACTGTAACTTTCGTCCTTTTTTCAAGTGACACACGGGACATTAGAAAATAAATAAGTAGATAAATAAATAGCAGTTAAAACAAGCAAAATAAATATAAATAGTGTGATTTTAGTCTATCAAACAGGCAAAACTTATAAACTTTCATTATAAGTTTTACCTTTTTGATATATATTAAAATCACACTAGTCATACTTTTTGTCTTATGTTTTTAATTGATATCTATTTACTTATTTATTCATTATACTCCGAATGGCTGTCCAGGATACAACAACCCCCAACTGGCCCCCAATGTTTCAAGATCCTAAATACGCCCCTGTAGGATGCAAGACAGAGTTACGTCAAGTTATGTTTCATCGCTCGCAGAACACACACACACACACACACACACACACACACACACACACACACACACACACAACTTCCTCCCTACAAACCACTATCAAACACACCATGGAACACAGCACTACACACCAACACCACAACACAACACACACCACAACACACAGTCACACACCACAACACACAGTCACACACCACAACACACAGTCACACACCACAACACAACACACACCACAACACACAGTCACACACCACAACACACAGTCACACACCACAACACAACACACCACAACACACAGTCACACACCCCAGGAAGGCGGGCCTGTGGGGGAGACCCGGTCCAGGCCACGGCTTTCCTCAAGGGCTTGGGAGGGGGAGAGGGGTTCAGCCAGGCAGCCTCAGGAACACCAACAAGAACACCCACTTAACCACTTAACTAACAAGCCACAACTCTCTACCACTTCTATATATTTCTTCTCCTTCCGTGTCATTCCTTATATTCTAGAGATAAACCCTTGCACGTCAGTCTTGTATTCTTCATTAGTTTCAGTCCTACGTTACATCTCAGTCTTCTTCTTAACCTGCCCCCTTTTTTTTTTTTTGTCTTGCTCTTGGCCAGTCCTTTGTGATGTAAAAAAAAATAAGAATTGACTTATGAGTGACTGAAAATTGACAAAAACTTTCCTCTCTTTCATTCATTCCACCAAAAGCCTAATTTTAGTAAGATATGATAAGATACTTTGATCCTATCTAGACACTTTGCAAGTACCAACTACAAGGTTATTGGCTATACAAAGCGCCACCACGTCAGCACGAACTAGGCGGACTCGAACCGCTGACCGAATGCGCAGGGACGCCTAATTTTAGTAACACGACACGAGTAATCATCACTAAAATAACAAAACAACATTACCTTTCAGCATAACCATTCGGGGATATAACAAACAACAAAGATATATTCACTCACGCGTAAATGTAAGCGATGAATTATGATATTATAGAGCGAACTTCAATCTCTCTGGGTTAAAAAGCCTAATTCCTATATCGCAATAATTAACATAAGACAGAAATAGGATGTGATATTATATACAAAAGTTAGAGTTAGGAAGTAGGCTAAGAAGTAGTAGTAGGAAGTAGAAGAGAAGTAGAAGTAGTAGTAGTTAAGAAGTAGTAGTAGTTAAGAAGTAGAAGCAGTGGTTAGGAAATAGATCTGGCAGTTAGGAAGGGTGTTATTTATTTACTTATTTTTATTTTTACATCACAAAGGACTGGCCAAGGGGGAAAAAATGCTACAAAAAGCCCGTTTAGTTGCCAGTCCCAAGAAGACAGTAAGAGATTATAGAAAGGGAGATGGGCCAATTTAGGTCGGGAGGTGTCTTGTATGTATATATAAGTAAGTTAGGATAGATGTAGGTTGAGAACGGACTTATCTGAGTTAGGAAAGGTGACAGGATACAAGAAGGGTGAGACAGGACCTTTCTAAAAATCATGTTTTGGTATATTCAGTTTTCTCATTCACTAATTGAGTATTATTGATTCAGACTAATTGATTATTTCGAGGAAGAGGGGGAGGAGGAGCTGGAGGAGTAAAATAACACAGGATTACAAGGCCTTACGAAGGGGAGGAGGAGGAGCAGGAGCAGAAATATCAAGGTAACGCAGGATTACAAGGCATTACGAAGGGGAGGGGGAGGAGCAGGAGCAGAAATATCAAGGTAACACAGGATTACAAGGCATTACGAAGGGGAGGAGGAGAATAACAAAGGATTACAAAATATTACATAAGAGGAAGAGGAAGGAAGAGGTGAAAGAGGTATAATATCATGGAAAAAGTCACCAATGCAGCTTAACGATATTGATGATTATGATGATGTTTCAAAGCAGATATTCCCCTTAGAAATAGTTAACCCCTTCACGCCCAGATCTTTCCTTTCCTGTATAAAAGTGTATGTTGTCGAGCCCTATAATTACAAAAAGTCACTGAATATACCACATCAGTTAGTGGACAAGGATACTAAACAGGTCATAGCTATAAAATATTGCTTATAGTCACTACAAATCGTCTAATGGTACCCAAATTACAATGGAAATTACGTTCTGGGCTCTCAAGGGGTTAAATCTGTAATAGCCTGCCATAAAAAAGGTAGGGACTATTGAAAAGAAGGGATATTCATGCAATCAAAAAATATAGGTAATAATAATAATAATAACTATGTGTAGAGATATAGACAATGTAAAAACAGGGGAAGGAGACACGGGCTGGGAAGTGAGTGCTTTATTCCTGACTAGTTTCGCCTCTACTGGGCTTCATATTCCTCTGAAGAAGCCCAGTAGAGGTGAAACTAGTCAGGAATAAAGTACTCCCTTCCCAGCCCGTGTCTCCTTCATCACCTGTTTTTAATAATAACTATAATAAAAATAATAATAATGATGTTAATATTCCCTGTACTAAATTTTGTCTTAGCTCGCCCCCTCACCAGCAAAATCCGGTCGCCTATCTCAAATGTCCACCCACACGACCCCCTATGGTGTGATTTACTAACCTTACCTGCCTAGCCCCCACCCCACCCCCATCCCCTGAACAAACCACAAGCTACACCACAACGTAAATATAATAAATAAAAATGTTAAATTCCTGTATATTAAAACCAAAATAAAAACACCTACACAAGACGTAAAAATAAAATAGAGAAAAAAATTCAGTAAGTCATTATAGAGTAAAATAGACGTCTCTTTGTTGCAAGTAATAAAAGGAAACCATGACTGATTTACCATGACTGTCGGTATTAATAGTAGTCGATAAAGCAAATACGTGTACTGAACTAGAATGAAAAAACAAACAAATTGGAACCAAAAATTATAGATACGAAAAATCATGTTAATAGCAAATAGACGAATATATGATTAGATATATAAATTAATAAATAGATACAACAAAAATATATAGTGCATTTAAGACCGTAACAACAACAACAACAACAACAACAACAACAACAACAACAACAACAACAACAAAACAATTATAGGAGGTAAATAAATGAGTACTAAAAAAAACCCAGATAGATACAACAAAACCTAGAGCATAATTTTATAAGGCCTTAACAACAACAACAACAGCTTCAACAATAACAACAACACCAGCAGCAACAACAACAACACCAGCAGCAACAACAACAACACCAGCAACAACAACAACACCAACAGCAACAACAACAACAACACCAGCAGCAACAACAACAACAACACCACCACCACCAACAACAACACCACCACCACCACCACCAACAACAACAACAACAACAACACCAGCTTCCCCTCGTAATCGGTGTGGCGGAGTGTGGCAACCTTACGATCGAAGCCCCGGATCAGTGTGAATGAGCGAGCCGATGAATGAAGGAAGCAGTGAATGGCTGGGACGCGGGTGGTTTCTATTCATAACGGGACAGGCGAGTGTGTGGGGGCGTGTAGAGCTACCTGTCTGGATCCGGTATTGTCCTGGGCTGTTAACTCGATCCTGGTAATCACCCAATCACCGGTAACAAGGTTGTCCATTCAGAGGGTTGTTATGTGTTTTTTTATCCTCTGTTATCCCTTTTCCTGCTACATTTTTTTTTTCTCTCTCTCTCTCTCTCTCTCTCTCTCTCTCTCTCTCTCTCTCTCTCTCTCTCTCTCTCTCTCTCTCTCTCTCTCTCTCTCTCTCTCTCTCTCTCTCTCTCTCTCTCTCTCTCTCTCTCTCTCTCTCTCTCTCAAAGTCCTCTCCCCTACCAATATCTTTTTCTTCTATCAATCAGTATTTTTTTATTTAAAGCATTTCATTTTACTGCTTTTAACGATCAACAATTTGATGATCTATTTTTCCTGACACAATAAGCGTGGGTGAAACTTGGATTACCTGTGGATGAGAGAGAGAGAGAGAGAGAGAGAGAGAGAGAGAGAGAGAGAGAGAGAGAGAGAGAGAGAGAGAGAGAGAGAGAGAGAGAGAGAGAGAGAGAGAGAGAGAGAGAGAGAGAGAGAGAGAGAGAGGGGGGGGGGTAATGATGTAAACACCTAAATTATGTTTGTAAAAGGTGACACTCTTTACTAGTCTCTCCATGAGCTGCCTTTATCTCTCTACTCTTTACTAATCTTTATCTCTCCATGAGCTGTCTTTATCTCTCCACTCTTTACTAATCTTTATCTCTCCATGAGCTGCCTTTATCTCTCCACTCTTTACTAATCTTTATCTCAAATGATGCCTTATCTCCCACTCTTTACTAATCTTTTCTCTCCATGAGGTGCCTTTATCTCTCCACTCTTTACTAATCTCTATCTCTCCATGATCTGCCTTATCTCTCCACTCTTTACTAATCTTTATCTCTCCATGAGGTGCCTTTATCTCTCCACTCTTTACTAATCTTTATCTCTCCATGATCTGCCTTTATCTCTCCACTCTTTACTAATCTTTATCTCTCCATGAGCTGCCTTTATCTCTCCACTCTTAAACTAATCTTAAAATCTCTCCATGAGGGCCTTTATTCTCCACTCTTTACTAATCTTTATTCTCCATGATCTGCTTTATCTCTCCACTTTACTAATCTTTATCTCTCAGAGCTGCCTTATCTCTCACTCTTTACTATCTTCATCTCCTGAGGTCCACTTTAATCTCTCCACTCTTTACTAATCTTTATCTCTCCATGATCTGCCTTTATCTCTCCACTCTTTACTAATCTTTATCTCTCCATGAGCTGCCTTTATCTCTCCACTCTTTACTAATCTTTATCTCTCTAACCCTCCATGCTCGCAGCTTGAAACTGAAAAAAGAAGAGTAAAGAAGGGAGGGAGGAAATAATTGGGTGATGGTTGCGAGATGTGCGTGTGTGTGTGTGGGTGTGGTTGGGTGTGTATATATGTGTGTGTGTGTGTGTGTGTGTGTGTGTGTGTGTGTGTGTGTGTGTGTGTGTGTGTGTGTGTGTGTGTGTGTGTGTGTGTGTGTGTGTGTGTGTGTGTGTGTGTGAGTGTGTGCGTGTGTCAGGTAGGAAGAATGATGTGTCAACAAATCCATCTGTTCTGGTGTCGAACCTTGCACTTGTGTTAATTGCATACCTTTTTCATGTGTCTTTCCTCCCCCGTGCACTATTTGTTACCTCTGTGTGTGTGTGTGTGTGTGTGTGTGTGTGTGTGTGTGTGTGTGTGTGTGTGTGTGTGCACTGAGCTCTGGTGTCCCCTGCAGGCTGCGTGGTGGGCGGTGGTGGCCGTGGCGGCGGCGGCGACCCTGGCAGACGAACAGACTGGCGGAGACACAGGCCCGTGGCTGCCCGTCGCCCACAGCCCCTCGTGGGCGTGGTGGGCGAAGCTGGGCGAGGACGGGGGCGCCTGGAACCCTGGTGAGAGCGGCGAGGGTGGTGATGAGGCTGGCGGTCCGTTGGTGGCCAAGCGACAGCCGCCCCATCGCCTCGGCAACGTGTTGGACCTGTATAGCAGTGTGGCCCACGGCCTGGACACCTTCTCCGCCAAGCCCGTCATCGCCGCCCCGCAGCGACGCTCCGCACGGTGGCCCGCCGCATGCAAGTTTAACCCGTTCAGTTTAGTTTGCTGGAATGCGTCTCGACGGAGCGCCATGATGCGCCAGCGGCCCCTCCAGTACAAGCAGTAACGGCCTGCACCACCACACCCACCAGCCGGCCTGCACCAGCCTGCACCAGCCTGCCGCGGCGGGAAGTCCCCTGAGCCACGCCTGCCGCTCACCAGGGGCTCTCGGGGGCGATGACCCCGGCGACACATGCCCAACCCTCAACCCCCCCATCTCCCTCCCTCCCTCCCTCCCCCTGTGAAGCACTGATACCCCCACCTCCACCCACCAACACCCCCCCCAACACCCCCACCAGGACCACCCCGGCATCGGACTCCCGCAGTACTTCTTCCCCCAATGTACTGTACGTTTTGTATCCGTACATGTGTCTGTTTAGCTCACCCGTGTGCACCGCGGCAACTTTAGGGAAATAAACCTAAACATTTTGTGGCGTCTCATTCCCCTGAAGCCCTGAGGGACGTATTAATGCCCTTGAATAACCTTGCCCTTTTTTCTCTCCTCACATAGATGAGAAAAACAAGTTGATTAATTAGGCTCACCGACACAAACAAAATACCACACGAGGAAAAATGTACCCAGCAGGATAGAAATGAGAGGTTATAACGAGCCATTTGAACACCCCCCCTTTACACACACACACACACACACACACACACACACACACACACACTTTACCCAATACTAAACCACCCTTTTCCTCCTTCCTACACAGCACTTGGTCTGTCCCTCAATAAGAATCGCTCCTGATAACAAAACTGAACTTGCAAATTGCCTCACATCTTTGTCTTTCGCCTCACGCGTCTCTGCTACACATAACACATTCTCTTTCTTAATATTCTGTCCTTATAATACCATAGTTAACCAGTGTCTCTATCGCAACTTATTTACAAATTACAATACTCTATGAGGCAGTCTATAGGACACTTTGCCTTGATTTCTTTTCCGCTCCCCCACAAATGTAACTCTCTATACATACAAAGAAAAAAAATGGCTGAACAAATCTGAATAAAAAAGATGAAGAAAATATGATTCCTATCCCTATAGAAGCTAAATATAGGCTTCTTTTATAGCTACATTTATAGACTTAGTTCATAGACTTTGATAAATATTTCTGTTTCGTATGAGTGAATGAACGTATTAGTGAATAGTCTATATAATAAAAAAGATTAATAGATAACAACTGAGCCATCAAGAGAGAGAGAGAGAGAGAGAGAGAGAGAGAGAGAGAGAGAGAGAGAGAGAGAGAGAGAGAGAGAGAGAGAGAGAGAGAGAGAGAGAGAGAATAAACAGTAAAAATCCTACAGAGGAATTTGGTTTCGGGGAAGTCCTGCTGCGCTGTTCTGAGTCTTGAGGATGTCAATACCAGCTAATAAAAAGAAGAGGAAGAAGAAGAAAATAGTTACAAGGAAAATACGAGGATGGAGGAGTGGGAAGAGAAAGGGGAGCATGAAGCGGAGGAGGAGGAGGAGAATGCGGTGGAGGAGGAGGGGAAGGAGGAAGAGAAGGAAGAATAGAATTAGGTGGAGGAGGAGGAGGGGAAGGAAGAAGAAAATTAGGTGGAGGAGTAAGAGATGGAAGAAAAAATTATGTGGAGGAGGAAGAGAAGAAAGAAGGAAATGAGGCGGAGGAGGAGGAGGAGGAGGAAGAGAAGGAAGAGTAGGAAGAAGAATATTAGGAGAAGGAGGAGGGGAGGAGGAAGAGATGGAAGAAAAAAATAGGTGGAGGAGGAGGGGAGGAGGAAGAGAATGATGTGGAGGAGGAGAGAGAGAAGGAAGAAGATAATTAGGTGGAGGAGGAGGTGGAAGATGAAGAGGTGGAGGAGGAGGATAGCGTGGAGGCATCGGGCAGCAGAGGAACAAGAATTTCGGAGAAGAACGTGACGATAACTTTGACGGCTCTTCAAAGGTTGACGGAAATCAGGTTGTGGGAAGAGACAGACTGAAAATCTCTCTCTCTCTCTCTCTCTCTCTCTCTCTCTCTCTCTCTCTCTCTCTCTCTCTCTCTCTCTCTCTCTCTCTCTCTCTCTCTCTCTCACACACACACAACACACACACACACACACGACTGCTCTCATAAACAAATAAATAATAATAATAATAATATCATGATAATGTTAAGAGGAAAAAGAAGAAGAAAAAAAATACTCTTCAATATTCAAGACACAGGAAGGAAATCTATGAAAAAAAATGTGTCGTCGATATTCTCGAGTTAAAGGGAAAAAAAATACAGTAAAATAAATAAATATTGGGGAGTGAAAGCTTGTCAACATATTCACCTTTCACTATTGCTACCTTTTTTTCTCCAAGCTTATTATTTTCTCTGAAGTAAAACAAAATTAGAGAGAGAGAGAGAGAGAGAGAGAGAGAGAGAGAGAGAGAGAGAGAGAGAGAGAGAGAGAGAGAGAGAGAGAGAGAGAGAGAGAGAGAGAGAGAGAGACTGTACCTATTCACCCTTTCAAAAACCACCAAAAATTACAAAAGATCCCATAATATGCGTCACTGAATTAAATAAATGAATTAACACTACTTACCACATCTATAATAACATAAAATCGCATTACAATCCCATAGATATGCATGATAACTAATATTATAGTTAACTACGTAGAAAAATTTAAACAGAGACGGATATAAACTAAATTTAACCTAACATTTCACCTAACCTCCAAAATAGACTAACCCTCCCCTAACACAATCTCCTATCGGTAAATACAATCTCATGAAACCACATAAATACAAGACATAGCCTACCAGATGAGGCACACCCAGGGGGGGAGGGGGTGCAAGGAGGCCATATGCTCCTCGAATTTTCCTTCCTTGTAAGAAATATAGTATAGCTACACCAACAGTCGGCAAAAAAAAAAGACTATACAGGCCTAGTTTCTGTGATACTACCACACATAGCCACATACCGTAGGCTATAATGACCTAAATATATAATAGGCGTAACAAACCATCTTTCCTCTCAATTGTTTATGAATAATAGTCAAACCGATTATTTCACCCTTTTTCGGGTTAGTGCATTACTATTGCTCGTTCCTTTGTATTATTCCTTATTACATTGTTTCTCCTTATTTACCCTTTGTAATCCCTATGTCTTATGTTACCCCATAGTCTTGTATAGACTGGGTATTGGGCAAAGTTGTAGATCAAAGTTGTATAATATATTGATGAAGAGGTCTTTCGGTTGTAAGACGAGGTGGCCGAGTGGTTAAGGCGTTGGACTGCTAATCCAATAGGGTCTCCCTGCGTGGGTTCGAATCCCATCCTCGTCGATCAATATTTACAGGAACTACCACGTGTAGGTCTCACGGCCTCTTGTAGCTTCCTTATTTTCTTATGTGTGATTGTGGAGTATCCATCCCTCGGCAACACCAAGATGATTGATCTTGTTTTTGCTGATGATGCAGTAATCTTTGCTGAGTCGCTGGAGGTCCTGGTGATGGCTCTGGAGGCGCTGCACATTGAGGGAAAGCCTTTGAGACTTGAAATCTCCTGGCTCAAGACCAAGGTCCAGGTGTTTGGAGGCTTACTAGATGAAACAGTCCAGTCTGTTCATGCGTGCGGCGAAGACATTGAGATCTTGGAAAGTTTTACATACCTTGGTAGCGCAGGTTGGTTAGGAACTTAGGTCAGTGAACGAGTGGTTGGTGGGGGGGGGGGGGGGGGGGCAACGTTAAGCCAAGTTACGAAAAACAAGATAGGGAGTATTGTATTAAACTGCAGTTTTACCGGGAAGGGGTGTCGAGGGGAACAGTAAATCAGCCTCCCCCACCCAAAAACTTGAATTTCCAACCATCCCCTAAGCTTGTTGCATAGAGGGGGGAAAAATGGTCATCAGGAGTATTGGTTGAAACTGCATATTTACCTTTTTTCAAGAAAATAAGTTACAGCAATACTACATAACGCCAGGCTCAAATAAAGACTTATAGCGGATTTTGCTCCACTAAAAGACTAAAACAGTTTTTTTTTTCTAGCCACAATTCTCATTTTTAAGGCCCTCTCCGAAAAAATATCCTGGGTGTGCCCGGCATTCTACCTACACAATCTCCTAACGTAACATACAATAAAAACAAAAACATTGAATAAAAGGTATTATTCCAGATGAACACCGAATTCACTTTGGTGGACGAAACTATGTATTTCTGGTGAGTTTTCATGTGTTTTTGTATTAATCTGCTAACCGTTTCTATCGCAATTTTTGTTTTGTTTTTAGGTAAAGATTAGGTTAGTTTAGGTGTAGGTTAGGTTAGGTTTGAACTAGGTTATGTTAGGTAAAGGTTGGGTTAGGTATAGGTTCGGTTAGGTTCAATTTGTTTTTTTGTCATTTTTGTTGCAAATAAAAAAAAAAAAAAAAGTTATTTGCGACAGAAACAAAAAAATTGTTTCGTTCACCAAAATTAAGGAAGTTCGGTGTTCATCTGGAAATTTACCGAATAAAATAATAGGAATCTAAAATAGGTTAATTTATAGTTTCACCCAACCAACGATTTTCTGATGCGCCTTATAGGCCTCTTCCATTTGCGACATTTCATGAACCAGTTCACGGAACCCAAGAATTCAGGCGTTCCATTTGCGCACGAAAACCTAGGTCCGAAGCGACCCGCGTAGTGACGCAGCATAACCCGTGAACTTTCTCTACCCACATTCATTGGTGGGTAGAATTTTCAGTTCATCCAGTTCATAACAGAGAATGGCATGGCAGAAAGTTAAATAAACAGGGGAAGAGTTAACAAGTTTTGTTAACGAAGGAGACGAAGTGGAAGAGGACCTATGAAGCGAACAAGAAGAAGAAGAAGAAGGCCGCCGCTTTATATGTCGGTCACAAGAAGAAGAAGAAGAAGGCCGCCGCTTATCAAAGTTTTTTCAAAGCCAACCATTCACAGTCACAGACTGGGTGATATGATGTAAACTATCGCCATGCTTAATTTGGTACCATTTTACCTATTACCTCACACAATACCTCATCATATCTGCCAAAGATGCCAGCAGTGGATGGTACTGGTACATAATATCTTCCTCTTCATCACTAGAATCGTCCATCATTGCGAGAATAGCCCCAGACACGGCAGGAATAAGCTCTCCTTCCTCTTGCCTTGCCATCTTGGTTTGTTTGTAAACAAAAAAACGGGGTTTTTGCGTTAAATTTGTGACATGCAAACCCAACCCTGAACCCAGAACCAAACCCTGAACTGAAAGAACTGGTTCATGCAACTTGGGCACAAATGGAAGAGGCCTATAATATGTTTTTCTGGTGTGTTTTTATGTTTTGAGTGAATCTGCTAATCATTTCTGTCGCAATTTTTTTTTTTTTTTTGCAATGACAAAAAAAAAAAAAAAAAAAAAAAAAAAACCTAAACCTAACCTAACTTTTACCTATACCTAACCTAACCCATACCTAACCTAACCTAACCTAACACCTAACCTAACCTAAACTAACCTATACCTAACCTAACCTTTACCTAACTAGAAAAGGTTTGTAGGTAGTAAATTTTTTTTTTTTTTTTTTTTTTTTTAGTTAGGTAAAGGTTAGGTTAGGTATAGGTTAGGTTAGGTATGGGTTAGGTTAGGTATAGCTAAAGGTTAGGTTAGGTTTAGGTTCATTTTTCTTTTGTCATTTTTGCAACAAAAATTTTTTTAAAAAAAATGCGACAGAAACGGTTAGCAGATTCATTCAAAACACATAAAAACACACCAGAAAAACATAAGGCGCAGCAGAAAATCGTTGGTTGGGTGAAACTATAAATTAAACCTAAAATAGTTAGGTTAGGAATTGTTACTTTTAAGGCAGGCTGAAAATAGTGCAAAAATACAGAAGTGTTTGAAAGTTCTGAAACAAAACGTCGATATGCTGCCAGTCGAGGTCAGCTTCATTAACAAAATAACAATCAACGTTGGGTACTTACTGTCTTACATGGTGAAGCACTGTTGAATCTGGGTCCGAATCAGCCAAGCCAAGGTCCGAATAAACGGTTTAATGGAACTGTCGCCGATGGGAATTCTCGCCGAAACACCAAACGAGAACTCTCGCAGACGTGATAATTTTAACCTAACCTGGATATTGGCACCTAACTTAACCTTACTGATATTGCTGGTATTTCATCCCTGAATGCAGAAACACGGATAAAACCTGATTAAATGTATATATTGGGTCCTGTAATATCAAGAATTGGATCCGAATATCAAGAGCGTTCCCAAATGTAGCTAAACGGTCAAAAACAGATGGTCTTTGAAACATTTCGGCTTCCACTGCACACTGGTAGTTTAATTTTCTGCTTCGCCATTTTCAAACGACGCCACAGCTTCATGTTGAGATCTGCGTAAGGTTACAGGCTTGACACAGACGTCACACGCTTCCCTGATACACAACTCAAACTACTCTAATTGCTTTTAAGGTACGTACTAATGGCAAGAAGAATCCTGGGTCCGCACGCACTGTTTATACGAAGACATTCTTAACACAACTAACGAGTAACGACTAAAGAGTCACTAACGACGTGAAGCTACCTGCCTCCAAGCTACCAACCCTGCCAGCCTCGCAGAGTGATACACGAGGAGCAATGCAGTGCCTGCTTTGAAAACTATGAAAATTAAAACAGATTCAGCACATTAAGCAGTAGGCCTATAGATTGTACTTATACATAATGGAAACAATGATTAATGTAATGTAAGTAGAAAGATTTCAATATATGCCATAATCCAAGGCGGAGGAACTACTTACTGCGGCGACCTGGTGTGTTTCGAGGCTCGCTGGATTAGATTTTTTTTTAGGAGTCTGGTTTTTAAAAAGATAATTTGTATAGCAAGAAACAGTGCCACTTCAAAGTAATGCGAATATGCATAACTCACAGTGGCGTACCAGAAATTGAAAAGGGGGGGGGGGGGTTATTATTATTTTATTTTAATTATTTTGGAATATATATATATATATATATATATATATAATATATATATTGTATATATATATATATATATAATCATAAAATATAAGCGAAAGTGGTTGTCGTCTGGTGATGTCCGTGAATATATAATTTGGACGGTACCGGGAGTTAAGAATTTGATATGATCATATAACCTATCACTAATTGTGAATATGCATTAACCTATAGTGATGAAGGGTTGAGGGGTGATATAATGTTGGTATGAATATGGGGTGATGTAATGGTATGAATGTGTTGTGATGGATAATGTATAATTGTGATTAATGTATGAAGGTGGGTGATTAATGATAATTATATACATTCTACATCATATTCAGATAGAGTATTAGAGTTTGGTTCACACCAATATCCAGATACAAAAAGTCGGACTTAGCTATATTATATATAGGAAATGTGTAGTGTTCTCTGTCTTTGTCTGTTATTTGTGGATAGTGTGTGTGTGTGTGTGTGTTTGTCTGTGTCTGTGTGTGTGGGTGTGTGGTATAGGTTCCGCCCCCCGTGGCGGAATCCCATCATATACCACATTTTTGGAACCAGGTTGACCAGGGGAAGGTTTTAAGCCCACTTATGAGATGATCCGATCACTTTTTTTTTTTTTTTTTTTAGCAGCCTATTATCGATAATTGTGAAAAAAAAGTGGGTTGCGAGAATTGAGGAAACCTTGATGTAGGGTGATGGGTAATGGGTGAGTGAATGGGTGGGGTGATGGGTAATGGGTGAGTGAATGGGTGGGGGGGTGGGTGATGGGTGAGGGAATAGATGGGGGGTGATGGGTAATGGGTGAGTGAATGGGTGTGGTGATGGGTAATGGGTGAGTGAATGGGTGGGGGGTGATGGGTAATGGGTGAGTGAATGGGTGGGGGGTGATGGGTAATGGGTGAGTGAATGGGTTGGGGGTGATGTGAATGGGTTGGCGTTAATACATACATTTCTACATCCATGATTTCAGGAAAGTTAGAAGGGGCTATCTGGGAGTCTCCAGGTGGGCCGAAGGCCCACCAATAGCCCTCCGCAGGAGCTAGCCAAAAAGTCCGCCTGGAGGGCAGCTTTGCGGCTAGTATATATACATATATATAAATACATATATATATACTGTATACATATATCAAGAAGGCGTTTGACTCAGTGCATCGTGAGTCACTCTGGGATCTTCTGCGACTTCGCGAGATTCCTGCAAGGACTATTGGTTTGATAACTGGCCTGTACTCTAGTAGTAGAGAGTGCTGTGAAGTGTGCGGGAGGTGTATCCAGCTTCTTTCCTGTGAATACAGGAGTGAGGCAAGGGTGCGTCCTTGCCCCATCACTTTTCAACACTTGTATGGACTGAGTATTGGACAAGGTTGTAGATCAAAGTGATTGTGGAGCATCCGTCGGCAACACCAAGATCACTGATCTTGTTTTTGCCAATGATGCAGTAATCTTTGCTGAGTCGCTGGAGGTCCTGGTCCTGGCTCTCGAGGTGCTGCACGAGGAGGCAAAGCCTTTGGGACTTGAAGTCTCCTGGCTTAAGACCAAGGTCCAGGTGTTTGGAGGCTTACTAGATGAAACAGTCCAGTCTGTTCATGCGTGCGGCGAGGACATAGAGATCTTGGAAAGTTTTACATACCATGGTAGCGCAGTCCATAATGACGGCAGGTCACGTCAATAAGTCTTACGGCGGATTGGCATAGCCCACGGTGTTATGGACTCGCTCAGCAGGAGTATTTGGCGTTGTCGGTACCTGTGCAGGAGGACAAAGATCCGGCTCTTCAAGTCGCTTAAGATCCCTGTCTTACTCTATGGTTGTGAGAAATGGACACTAAATATAGACTTGAAGAGGCGAATCGATGCCTTTGGTAATAAGTGTCTTCGAGGAATCATGGGGTATCGCTGGGATTATTGTCAAATCAGCGATTGCACCGTGAGACTGAATCGAGGCCTATTACCTGCATAGCCCGTCAGCACAAACTTTGGGTATATGGGCATGTGGCACGCTACCCTGAAACCGATCCTTCCCACCGGGTTGTATCTGTAAGAGACAATCCGGCGTGGAGGAGGCCAAGGGGGCGCCCACAAGGCTCATGGCTGGGGCAAGTTGATGTTTCTTGTCGAGAGCTGCTTGGTATGGGAAGGGAGCCTGCATGGGGACTCGCGCGTGGTGACCCCCGGGAGTGACGTCGAAGGTTGGGCGAGGCAACGTGCCCCCCGGCGTATGCCCCCAATGATTGATTGATTGTGTAATGGTTAGCACTTAGCACTTAGGACTCTGAATCCAACAACCCGAGTTAGTCTCGGTGGGACCTTTGTTTACAGGAACTACCTCGTGTAGGTCTCACGGCCTCTTGTAGCATCCTTCTTTTCTTATGTTTTCTGTATAGGTTGTTACAGGACATATGTATGTATCAGTAAAGACAAAGAATTTCCCATTTTTCCAGGCAAGTGTTCCACCCTACTGATATACTGATATTAATATAATAATGCTTGTTGATAATTGGCAGTTTGAACTAAGTACCTTGTTGACAGAACACCTGCTCTCTTAACAATGCTAATCACCTGGTTAAGAAAGAAGAGTTATCCTCACCCACCCACTGGCACAATAACACTTCGGTAATTATGAATAGAAAAGAAACAATGTAAGCCAGTACAAACACCACGGAAAGAAAACCAGGTCATTACACATAAAACTGTATTTTATACCAATGATAATAATGACAGTGGGGGCCTGGAGCGCTGCCCCCCGCACACTCACACACTCTCACCTCACACGGGCCTCGGCAGCACAACCCAAACAAAACGCTGATATGCTGGGAGACAGTCGAGGGTCAGCTTCATTAAAAAAATAACTATTGTAAAGGTTGATGGAGAAGAGAAGGGAAGAGTGTGAGCGGACGGCGGTGGGGGGGAGGATGTGTTGCCCTATGTTCTCCTTGGGGTGTGGGTGTGTGTGTGTGTGTGTGGTGTGTGTGACCATGGCTACTCTGATGGTGATGAATTGATGAACTTCTCAGACGTGACGATGGTTCATGTGATGGGTAGGAATGGCCACAATGAGGTCCCAGCATTTAGCCCAACAATAATACTACAAGGTGATGGTGCCTCATCCACTGCAGAGAAGACAACAGCTTGGCAAGGCTGTGTTGAGATTGTTCTATCCATGCCTGACAGACTCACGCCAAAGTTATTCCATCCCTCCAAGCCTGCAGGTCGGTGCCTTAATCACTCCTCAGATACTTTCATTACCATGAGAACACTTGCCTTATTTCAAACATTAACTTCTTCCAGCTCATTAGAAAACTTGTCTTATTTCAAACATTAATTTCCCCCATCATTACATTGGAAAACTTTCCTTATTTTTTAAACATTAACTTTCTCCAACTTTGCTTTAAAAAACTTGCCTTATTTCAAACGTTAACTTCCCCCAACATTACATTGGAAAACTTTCCTTATTTTTAAAACATTAACTTCCTCCAACTTTACATAAGAAAACTTTCTTATTTCAAACATTAACTTCCTCCAACATCTCATTCCAGCGAACACCTAAGCTCTCTGACTCAGCCTCATCACGCTGACAGCAACAATTCCTTGCTCATCCACCTTAACATTCCCGCCGGCTGTCACTCCGGAATTATCACAAAATTGATTGGAATTATCACAAACCATTCCAATTCCCAGTTATTTTTACGTCATTTTAAGAAGTTCATCTGATGCAAATAAGTAAGATGATGATGAGTGGTCAGCATTACCAATGGTCACAACAGTATAATACTTTACTATGTGATTAACATAAAGTTACATGCGGCGGTTCACTTCCAAAATAAACTTGTCAGAATGTCATCTTAATTAATGATGATGGTAATGTTTAAAATAGCTAAAATATACATGAGTCTATGCCGGTGTTGTTGTGCGGTGAGTGAGAATAAAAAGAACGTGAGAATGACGGTGATGAGGGTGGCAGGGTGGTGGTGGTGTGGTGGTGGTGGTGGTGGTGGTGGTGTTGAGGCGTCCTGGGCTATGCTACACTTTGTGCTTGGGGGGGGAAGGGACCGAGGTGTTTTGTGCCTTGCCGGGCCACACGCCGCCGCCGCCGCCACTACTGGATGGAAGGAAGGAGACAGGACACAGTACAGTGCTTGAGCAAGGAAGAAGCTGCCGTCGGCCCACAGCCAACCCTGACCTTAACCTGTCTACACTATGCACAGCTAATCTCATTTATTTCTGTGATTGCATACAGTCACTTTATTGCAGTCTCAATACTCAATTTCACACAACTCTTATTTCTTCAAAAAAATCTTTACTGATCAAAATTTGGCTTGAATGAGTGGAATGAGTCATAAGAATTATTCATTATTCAAAGTCCACATAGCAGTGTCACACACCTGATGAAGCCCCATCAAATACTCTCTCTACAATACTGCATAGTCGGCAACTCAACATAAATAAAACTTTACATATAAAATGCTATAGTACCTCATAAAATACACATTTCCTAAAAAATGTAACAAAACGGTCCAGTCCTGAAACGGTTCATCTGGTAGACAGTCGTCGGCTCACACTTCCTCGCGACACACACATATAAATAGCTTGCTCCACACGCACCCTGGCTGGCATAAGGCTGTCCCAACCTCATAAGAATGCATAAAAGTGCATTAAGTTTTTGTCTTCACTCCCCGGTCCCTCCGGCCACTGTGGCGGCCCCGGTGCCCGCCTCACCACTATTGTCTTGCCGGGCAGAGTCACACACCGCCACGCACCGCCAGGAGACGAGTGATCCACTTTCTCGCCGTGGAAGGTTCCGCCCTCTTCCACTTTGTAAAATACATACACTTCTTGTACAAATGTTTCCTTTGTAAAATACTTCTTTAAACTATCTAACCTTAAATACTACTTGATTTTTTATGTTTTTTTTTAAGTTAGTCTCAAAATAAACAATTGAATTTACTGACAGAAATATTTTACACTACAACCCCTTCCGTTTGCATCAAGATGGGAGGCGGTTGCACCCGAGGGAGAGAGAATACTTCTTAACTTTTATAAACAGTCAGGAGGTGTAAAACGTGTGTCTCGCTGTACAAGTAACCTACACTATGTACACCCAGCAGTGGGGGGGGGGGGAGATGGGGGTCACTGGGAGCCAATCACACACTGCCGCCTCCCAAGGGCTCACAGGTCACCTTCCTAAATATTTATGTACAATTTGGCTACAGGCGAGTGAACAGACTGGCGCTGCTCTGTACACTATCTGGAGCGTGGGGGCGGCAGCGGCTCTCGGCCTCTTAAGAGTTGGGCCCACCCGGCTTGTACACCACTGCCTTATGTTTACATTACTCGAGTTACCAGCACCATCATGCTGAAAACCGGTTAATAATAAAAGGCATAAATATCCAATATGAAGTACAATCTGTCACTCATTTTATCACAGACAATCCTGCTTGGATACTAGTCACTAACAATGCACTGGCTAACCTTGCCCAGCCTGACGGACCAACAGCCCACCTGCCTGCTCGCCCAAGAGTGTGATTCAGCACAAGGTACAGCCGGTCTCCCAGTCTGCCGAGGGTCCGACGCTGCGTCCCTCTCCCTAAGGCAGGACTGTTTTGATTGCATTGTGGTGGACTCCTGGTCAATAAGTTAAGTATATATATATACATTGATCTTTGAGATAATTCAAGTTTTGTGAGGTAACACCTTCCCTTTGAGCATTAAAAAAATTATGCATCAGCCCTACTGTAATAATGCTTTGGTTCGTCTGCTCTGCCTCCCTGATCCAACGCACGCCATCACTACGCTATAACCTGTGGCTCGTTGCAAGCCTCTTGAGAGTCACCCAGGCACAAACTCACTCACTTTAAAAAATTATCAAAATTTCAATAAAATATTTCACCGAGACAAACAAGAGGCTCTTTATTTTGGGGTTATTTCAAAATTACAAAATGGTCAAGAAAGTTCTGCCTCTTGTTGATTTTCCATGAAATTACCTTTAGAGATCCTTTAAATTAGAATCTGAATCAACAGTTTAAAATTCATATAAAATACAGAACAATGACACGAACACTTTTTCATAAAACAATGGTCGTGGCGAAATTTCATTCAAGAGCACTTTGTTTTTGCAGTCCGGCGAGGAGACACTTTGCGTAAAGCCCAACAATTGCACCACAGCTCAAGGAATACTGATATCAAGACACGTGGTCCTTGCCCTCGGGCCATCATACGAGGGCAGACATAATGTTGTAGAGGTGGGCGAGGACCTGCATGTGGAGGGGCAGGCAGGACCGCCTGTCCTGCTTGGCCGGGTCCAGCACCAGCCACGACAGGCCGTTGTAGCCCTCAAGCACGTATCTGGGGACGAGGCACCCGCTTAGTGAGGCAATCCAATAAACACTCCAGCAAACACAACAAGAGAACACATCAAGGTAATGATCAGAAGGTATACCATATCAAAATTTTTGTAGAGCCAATCCTCAACCAAGCTTGTAGAACATTCAGAGGACACAAAATATATTCATGACTGTCGGCCACATATTCATTCGAAGCAGATTCTGAGACTTTCATTCCACACTGCCAACCTTACACTCACACCTTCAAACACACACACCCACACACACACACCCACACACACACACCCACACACACCACCTGAGGACGTCTGTAGTGTAGGAGGAGTCCAGCGAGTGGACCTTGTTGTTGTGGTTGTGCACAAACTCCTCAGACTGGGTGATGCCGGGGGAGTGGAGGTGGAGGGCGGACTTGAGGAACACAGGACAGGATCCCTCCAGGTGGGGGCAGGCGGACCAGAACCAGCGTGGCAGCCGGCCCGTGGAGGCGGTGGACACGTAGTAGCCGAGGGCCAGCGGCTGCTGCAGCACGGAGCCGCGGCCGTCCTCCTGGGGGTCCACCAGCACCACGCCGTTGGACCGGGCCTGCCCGGAGAACTGAGAGGGACTGGTCCGGCCGCCGGCCCCCATGATGGGGCTGGGGGGCTGCGAGAGGGAGTCGCGGTGGCCCCCGCCGTCCTCCATCTGGTCGTCCTGGTTTGGGCCGGTGTCCAGCATGAGCAGCTCGGTGATGTTGAGGCCGATGGGCATGCCGTCCATGCCCACGTCGATGTCGTCCTCCAGCCCGTTGTCCAGCAGCAGGTCTGCGTTGTCAAACGTCTGCTCGTCCTGGAACATCTTCTGGGCAGACTGTGAAAGGAAAGCTTCTGAGTTAGTCTGTCCTGCAATGTTTTATATAAAAATATGTTTCATGAAAACCAAATGTCTCTCATAGTCAACACATTTCATATCAATATTCCATTATTACAGGTAATATACACAATAATATCAGGGTGTCTGAAAAAAAAAAAGGCCTGCTTCATCACTTGAAGATGTTAACATTTTCCATCACACACACACACAGCAAAGCCAAGCCAGTGCAATGTACAATGGGGAATCAGCCTGACATAATACCGCTGAGGCGAAATGGTTACTTAGTGTCATTAACTGCAGCAATACATTGGTCCACACAGTGATACTGTTTGAACCCTGGCCTGGACACTCCATTCTCTGCCGCCTCAGCTCTCCAGTTCCCATGCCAGCCATAAATAAGACCCTTGAGTAACACTTTGGGGGGCAAGGGAGCTGACTTGGACAATGTATCAACTCTTACTTCCTAAGATAAAGGAATTATTTGCTACAAGTTCAAAAGGCAGAGCCAAGCAGATTGGATGACCACCCTAAGCCAGCATCACAAGCTCATTTCTAAAACACAAGTCAGCATTGAAGCTCAAGAAGTTTTGAGTTGGCTAGTCAGTGGATTCATCCAATCGTTTTTCACTGCTATCACAATATTCTAATGGTTTTAGCAACACTTCACTAAATGTTATCCCTTTTATATGCGCTATCACAGAAACTCCATTGTATACTATAATGTTTTAACATGTATCAATTGTTTGCAATAAATGTAACATCATTTTTCTCTCCAAGAAAGACATGTTTTGTGTCATTGGATGTCCTTGGCAAGGGTATTTAGCAACCTGCATTAGTTAATATTGCCATTGATAAACTGTAGGTCTGTAACATATGCGAAATAA
Organism: Chionoecetes opilio; assembly: GCA_016584305.1. NCBI lineage: Eukaryota > Metazoa > Arthropoda > Malacostraca > Decapoda > Majidae > Chionoecetes > Chionoecetes opilio. Next base: position 62,402 of record JACEEZ010016349.1, read on the forward strand.
ATAAATAAGTATATAAATAAATAAGTAAATAAAACTAAATTAACAAAAAGAAATAAAAGAAAAATAGTAAGAATATCTAAACTTGTATCACGAGAGCTTTCCCCCCGCCAGCCCAGCCTTGGGTGTTTCAGGCGTCAGCAGCTGTGTGGTGCAAACAGGCATTAATCATGGGAGGACATGAAAACATCCCACACACTGAGCAGGACAGGTGAGGTCATGAGAGGAGCACAATGACCCATGGTGACAAGGCTAACAAGGGACACATGGGCCACACAGCTTCTCACACTCATTACCCCCTTGAGACCCAGAACGTAATTTCCATTGTAATTTGGGTACAGTTAGACGATTTTTAATGAATATAAGCAATATTTTATAGATATGACCTGTTTAGTATCTATCTTATTATCGACCTCTTTAGTATCTCTAGTATCTTGTACACTAACTAATTTGGTATATAGTTACTTTTCGTTATTTTATGGCTAATAACAGAGGATTTCATATAGCAAAGGAAAGATCTGGGCGTGAAGGGGTTAACATCTGGACCTTCTTAACTTCTCATCACTCATCTTTTCATCTTCTCATCAACTTCTATCACTTCTTTCTGTTATAAGGTGAGTCATTGTTCAGAAAGCTGTTACAAAAGTCTCAATGCCCAACACTAAACAATGGTTGCAGATATTAATACCTCACCCCCCATGAAGCACCACCGCCAACACACACTTGGCTCACCGTACACTTGAGGCTGCAGTCATCCTACTCTTACTGGATGACTCTCTCCAGGGTATCCTTCACAGGCCTACTCTACATAACTGACCCAGACAGAATTAACTGCACTGATTAGGATGAAAGGACTAAATACCATTACATCAGGGCATAACTTAAGTTTGAAAAGACTGTATTTTCCTGGAAATGAGGAGCTGGAAGTTTTTCTACCTGAACTATAATGCCAGCAGCATAAAAAAGATCAATACAAGGTTAAGTACCAATACACACACAACACACTAGTGCCTTACACAGGGGTGAGCACAGCCAGCCACTCACCTGGGTTTTGGCAGAGGTTGGGAACACCAGTATGTGGGTGCAGGTGAGGTCCTCCGGGGTGGACAGGTTGCAGTTTTGGCTGTTCTGGCCGAACCTCTCGTCAGGCGTGAACATGTCGGGCATCATGCGGAAGGAGGAGTCCGCCTCTATGGAGACCAGGCAGGCGGAGAGGATGCACGGCGCGTCTCCGGGGAAGAGGTACGCACACTGCTTGCACATCTCCTTCAGGTTTTTGGAGGCCTGGATGAGGGACTTCCGAGAGAGGAGGGAAGACCAGCCCTTCAGCTCCCCGTGCCCCATCCTGCCCAGCCGCCCCACGATGAGGCGCCACGGGTGCACGCCGATGGACATCACACTCAGGATCCATTCCATCAGCTTCTTGAGGCCGTTACGCCGCGCCGAGGCTTTCTTTCTTCTCGTTCTGCAGAGTAAAGTCAAACGTTGATCACCGCCTTGTCCTTATGATCTTTATGTGCCCACCATTCATCCACAAAACTATCATACAAATTACTCCCAGTAGGCATATACAGTAACATCTGCACACTGTGATGATGCTTCTAAAACACTGATGCAGCATACAGCTTAGATACTGAAAGGATATACACTTTCATTCTAGAGTGATGCCAGGATGGAGTTCACTTAGATTTTCCTGTTCCTGCTGTCTCAAGGCTTATATACACAGGTACTCTACTGACTCAAACATTCACACGTAGCCAGCGTAATCGTGTGTTGGGGACGAGTGGTGTGACACGTCATTTACCTACAGGCCTACTGGCGCTGTACGCTTCAACATGAAAAAAAATAATAATAATTTACCTGTTGGGGATTTCTATGCTGATGGTGACAGTTTCCAGGATTTCGCCGAGTTCGTCTGTGGCGGTGGCCAGCAACCACCGCTGGTCCTCAGACAGGCAATAGGTACAGTTGAGTATGGTGGACTTCTCCCTGGGCACCCCTAAGGCCTCCTGCGCCTCCTTGTAGGTGCCCCGGCTCTCCTTGATGGGCGCCAGGATGTAGGCCGGGGAGAAGATGTGGTAGGGGGCGAGGCGCTTCTCCTCGGCGGCGAGCTGTTGGGAGCACAGGGGTGAGGGGTGAGGGGTGAGGGGTGAGGGGGAGGGCAGGGAGGTGAGGATGGGATCAGGGCAGGGCATGCAATGGGGATGATAAGATAAATGCAGGTAATTAAGGCCAAAGACAGGTTTAAAGACGGGGTGAGGACTACAAGTAGAGGTGAACCAAAGTTTCACAAACTATTGACATATAATGGAGTGAGGGTGTAAAAAGGACATGACTGCAAACACTCACAGTAGCTTCTTTTGGCTTGAGGAAAGCATCATACACAGCAGCAGGACCAAACCCAGTGAGGGACTTGACCGAGGCCGTGTGGCTGAGGGTCCTGCGGCACTGCATGAACACCGAGAACGCCAAGGACTTGAGTTGGTCTATGTGGCGAGACCGGTCGTGGGAGTCGCTGGCTAGCTCCAAGATGCTCTCCAGGGAGATTATCTGTGGGGAAAATTGATAGATACGTATATAAGAAGTTATTGACAGGGATTTCATGCCTACCCTATACCCAGCAACAGCCTCTTAACTCCTTGCACACCAACACACACTCCTACTTCATGTCTCTACCTCAGGCATTCCTCCTACCAACCTCCCTTACCCACCTCCTACTACCCACCTCCTACTACCCACCTACTACTCACCTCCTACTGCCCACCTACTACTCACCTCCTACTACCCACCTACTACTCACCTCCTACTACCCACCTACTACTCACCTGCTACTACCCACCTACTACTACCCACCGTTCTCACACACAAAGCAGGCAAAGACTTCTCACACACACAGCAGGCAGAGACGGATCACCCACCTGGAGGTACACGTTGTTCTGCATGCTTTCCGGCAGTCCCTCCAGCATGTGTTCGTAGCAGCGCAGGAGTCCCAGGGTGACCAGGCGGTGCATGTCCGGGTGGTCCTCCCCCACGTTGAAGGGGTCCACCAGGTACACCAGGATGGCCGGCGGGGGGGAGTCGTCGTCGTCAGGCTCGTTGAGACTCGCGCCGGACCCCAGCACAACACCACCCTGGGGGGACAACACATAAGAGCATAAGAACATAAGGAAGCTACAAGAGGCCGTGAGACCTACACGTGGTAGTTCCTGTTACTTAACACTACCTACATCCCTCTTTCATCCCATCCATGAATTTATCCAGACTCCTTTTAAAGCTCCCTAATGACTCCGCACTAACCATCTGACGACGGAGTCCATTCCAATCATTTACCACCCTATTTTTGAACCAGTTTTTCCCTATTTCCTTTTTAAATCTATGCTTTTCCAGCTTGAATCCGTTACTTCTTGTTCTACCCTGATGTGATGGTTAATAGCCGTAAAAACTTTTCCTACAACGCCTTTATTGTATCCCTTTATCCACTTAAAAACTTCTATCAGACACCAACTACAGGAAAACCTCTCATATTCGGACTAATTGGGCAAAGGAGTGGACCGAGTAATGCAAGGATCCGAATAATGGGGGGATCATATATGTGGGTATTTAGATATGAAGAAAGAAAAAAAAAAAAAAAAAAAAAAAAAAAATTCTAGGTTAGGAAATTTCAACCCCTAAAAAAAGAAGAAAGAAGAGGGGAGACAAAAAAAAAAAAAAAAAAAAAAAAAAAAAAAAAAAAAATCTAGGCTAAGAAATTTCGAAAAAAAAAAAAAAAAAAAAAAAAAAAAAGAGGAGGTCCGAATAATGAGGGTCCGAATACGAGAGGTTTACTGTACTTCAACCAACACAGGCTGCCTCAGGATGCTACAGGCGGTACACTCTGCTAGGACTTCACGCCAAGTGTTCATCCCTAGGCCCCACTATAGTCTATTTTTTTAACAAGGCGAAAATTCCATTCTATCTTAAGGTCTGATGCTTAAAGTTATGCCTATGTTTACTTGATAATAGGGTTAACTATGATAGAATACAGCTGAAATTTAGAAGAACCATAGTATTCCCTTCTCCTGGCATCAAATATCAGTCAGTAAGCAGCAAGGGGTCAGGATTTTTCACCTCATTAAAATAAACAGAGTATAGTGACCATGGCCCCTACACTCTATAAAAGTACTGCAGCTGACCACTGTCCCTCACATTGTGTAGCCTACAGCTGCCTCAGAAGGTTCTCACACTTGTACAGAATTACCTTACACTTGAGTTTCAAATTTTAAATGTACCCATCTGTCCCATCTGAACCTCATCAAACTGTACATAGGCAATATAATCCTACTTAACTTGACAAAGCTGCCTCATCAACTGACTCAGCATTCACACTTCAAATCCTCATGTCTGTACAACTTGCAAAAACAAGTCCCAGAGAATTCATCATTACTTATCTATTTCACATTCAACAAAACATCCCATTCATAAACAACTTTCTTGCCCTCAATTGATCTTCCCCCAACCTTTTGCTACATCATAATATTGCCACACGTATTACCTTTGTTTCCACGAGGCATCTATTGAGGTGAAGCAAAAAATAAACTAAAATAAATCAATCAATAAATCTGTCTCCCAATCACCCTTTAGAAAATAAATAAATCTGCCTCCCAATCACCCTACAGACCAGTTTCAAGTCCCAGGTTAGCCGAGCCCCCCCAGTACAACTTACAGAGGTGGTGGGCCCAGTGGCAGAAGGGGTGGTGGAGGAGGAGTAAGTAGGGGTGTCGGGCTCCTGAGTCTGTGTGGGGGTGGTGGAGGGGTTGGGGGTGGACGCGTTCTCCGAGTTGGGTGGAGGCATGGGCGAGGGTGCCTGCCTCTCACTGGCCTTACTGGAGCCGTGCGTCTCAAACAGGCTCTTGTCCATGTTGAGGGTGGCGAGGTGGGGCGCGAGCCAATGCCGACACACCTGTAGGACCGGGGAACCACCTCGTTACATAAGGACATAAGAAAATAAGGAAGCTACAAGAGGCCTCAAGACCTACACATGGTAGTTCCAGTTATTCATACACTAAAGAAACAAAGGTTCATCTTGAGGTGTTCCACATTATGCAGTAATCGGTTTATCAAAACGCCTCATGGTTGTCTAGAAAATTGATATTTTGTATAAATATATGAATATGCTATTTTCTCGGTTATTTACCAATCAATATTTTTTTGCTTTACGCAAAATGATAGCCCTTGATCTACTTCATATTTACTTCTCTATTCATGTTGCACTTATCTGCCATCGTTTTTTTAGTTATTGAAAAAAAACGTGATTTAAAAAAAAATTCAAGGCATACCCCTTGCAAAATTTGCAATATTTTTTGAAAAATAGATTTGCTTGAAAATTTGTTCCTTGCAGTTTTCGGGCATGCTGAACACGAATCTGGAGTCAGTTTTCAGTTACAATGATTAGAAGTCCCTATTTCAGCTAATTCACAATGACATGATACTTCCAGATATTCCTTAAAAAACACAAATTAGACAAAACTTACTACAAGACATAAAAATATGATAGGAATTGTTAGATTAATCATTACTTCAATACAACGATCAGTAATAGTATTTTCAGTATAAGTATTATTATCATTAATCCCTATTTGAGCCACCCATGCGATTGTCAAAGTACTTATAAAAACCTAGGACTACTATAGCAATCCTGTGGGACTTGAGGGCATGAGTGGCGTTGTCAGGCTTACCTGAGCGTACACCTTGAGCTTGGTGGACATGTGAGAATCGCCCAGAAGGGAGAACCATTCCTCCAGGGGCTCGTTGGCGACCTTGGAGGCGGCGGTCTTGCTTATCCTCATGATGCCGTTCCTCAAGACCCGCTGGATGGGGGAGTGCCTTCCTAACCGGCACAGCTGCACAACAAGGGGACAAACACAGGTATTAGTGTTTTTCTATGTTGGAGCCTATAGCGCCTGTAGGCTATTTATATATTATTGATTTATTAGTATTCTATCTATTTATTTATGTATATTTGTCCCACAGTAAATTCATGTTCAATACAAACCAATTCTTCAATTTTGAATTTCAATTGGTTTGCAATTCTAAGGAATTAGAGCTCTTCCTCCCCTGCAGTCACCTGGGTGGGGAGGCCTGGAGGCACTGCCCCCACGCCTAGAGCACCTAGTTCTCACCTCATAGATGGAGGAGAGTTCCTTGAAGAAGGTGCGCACGTGGCTCAGGATGAACTCGTTGTCCGGCGCCACCACCACGTAGGCCACGTTGCGCTGCTGGGAGTACGGCTCCAGCAGCAGCTTCTCCCAGTGGCGCAGGGACTGGGGCGCCACGGACAGCCAGTCCCGGTCGTGGCCGGCCAGCAGCATGGGGATGGGCAGGGGCTCGGCCATGTCCTCGGTGCCGCGCACGGCCATGCGGTGGAACTGACGCCACGTGAGAGGCCCGTCCACGCTGAACACCGGTTCCCAGTTGACCCTGCGCCCCTTCTTCTGTATAGCCTCTTGAAGGTGGGGCTGCAGGGCTTTCATGCAACGCACAATGTCTCTAGAACAACGGGGTCCGTTGAACTGATAGTAGCACCATTTGTGCATGCACTGTAACCTGAGGCCAGCAGGGCCGGAATCCCCCTCCACGTTCCCACTGAGGCCGCCGCCGCGCGACTGTTCCACGGCCAGGTAGGCGATCTCGTTGCCGTCCTTGTAGTCCACGATGTTGAGGAGGATGTCGCGGCGAGTGTTCTGGTAGACGGTGGTGGAGCGGTACAGCACGCTGGAGGGTGTGCTCAGGGTCACCAGGCACTGGCTCTGCAGCAGCCGGAACAGAGACTGAGGAAGCTGGTCCAGCGTGCCAGCACCCCCCGGCCCCCCCACACCGCCCGGCCCCGTAACGGCACCGCTCACCGCAACGACCGCCGTAGAAACCGGCCCCACACTGCCTGGGCCTGCTCCGCCCGTCCCCGCCCCGGTTTCCCGGTCCCTGTCAGGGTTCTCCGATCCCTTAGTGTTGTCGGTGAGGAGATGCAAGGACTGTTTCTTGCACTCGTTAGCCAGGGCATCGTGCAGGCCCGTGAGGTCCACCTCGTCCTCATAGAAGAGGCCGGCCTGGAAGGCGAGGCGGCGGTTCACCACGGCCGAGAAGCCGCAGTTGCAGGAGATGCTCTCCTCCTCCATGCTGAGCTGCGTCGGGGGCTGGTACAATGTGCCGTCGTTGCCCCGGATGTTGCCGACGATGCGCTGGTTGTTGTTGCAGACGCACATGGTGCAGGAGTCAAAGTTGTGGTCCCGGAACAGGTTGATGCTGGAGTCCTGGAGGGCGATGTTCACGATGAGGGAGGTGGCTTCAGGTACTTGGCTCAGGCCCAGCGTGGGGCCCGCCGCCTCCACCGAGGGCAGCGCCTTGCTCAGGTAAGACGACTGGTTGGAGGCCGGAGACGTCAGCTCATAGTTGATGGGCGGCCCGGCGGAGGCGGGACCCACGCTGCCGGGCCCTCGCTGGGACCCCGGCCCCCCGTCGGAGACGGATCCGCCAAGGCTGGGGGGCATGGGGGAGATGGGAGACACCCCGGCCTTCTGACTGTGACTGGCCGGGGTGGAGGAGGAAGGAGCCCCAGAGTGTGGCCCCATGTGGACGATGGGCGGGGCCGTGCTGAGGGGCTTCTCGGAGACCGGGAACTGCCAGGAGGGTTTGTAGTGCCAGTCTTCGGGGATGGAAACGGCCACCTTGTGTTCCTGGCTGGGCAGGTTGGTCAGCGGGGCATACTTGGTGGAGCCCACAAACATGGACACCGAGGGGAGCTGGTAAACCCCCGGTATTAGGGACTGCTCCTCCCTGGGTGGGTTCCCCGGGGGCTCCGGTACCAGGGGCAGGCGGGGCTCCTCCACCCGCGTGTCAGTCTTAATACTGATGGCCTCCTCCAGCACGGAGTCGTGTTCGGGGTTGTGCTCGTGCGAGGGTGGAGTAGGAAACATCTTGGTCAGCTCCACCAGGCTGGCATTGACACTTGATTTATTGCTCCCAGCACCACCACTCTTGCTGAGCACGGCGGCGGTGTCCTCAGGCCCACCAGACGGTTTATTGGAGCCTGGCGGAGTGTGGTCTGGGAAGGTGCCCTGAAACACAAACATCACGTCATTACTCCTCCACCACAAAACACTGAGCCATACAAATTATCCAGACAAAAATGGACCACCTATTCATTCACACTTATATTCATTACATACATACATACATGTCTCGCTTGTCCTAATGAGTTATAACTTCAATCATTCATCCATAAAAAGACAAAGAATAAGAATCATGACACAGAATGCCAGGGAGGAGTGCATTCATCTAGTTGTATTTTGACCTGTATTTGTTGGCCTGAGCTACTCGTATGGCCCCGTCTCAGGATGCAAGGATGGAAGGGAGGTTTGAGTAGGACAGGCAATGCATGCTTACATCATCCACTGAGCCATACAAATTACCCCGACAAAAATGGACCACCTATTTATTCACACTTACATTCATTACATACATACATACATGTCTCGCTTGTCCTAATGAGTTATAACTTCAACCATTAATCCATAAAAAGACAAAAAATAAGAATCATGACACAGGATACAAAGGAGGACATAAGAACATAATAACATAAGGAAGCTACAAGAGGCCGTGCGACCTACACGTGGTAGTTCCTGTTACCTAACACTACCTACATCCACCTTTCATCCCCATCCATAAATTTATCTAGCCTCCTTTTAAAGCTCTCTAATGACTCCGCACTAACTACCTGTCTACTGTGTCCAATCCAATCATTTACCACCCTATTTGTGAGCCAGTTTTTCCCTATTTCTTTTTTAAATCTACGCTTTTCCAGCTTATGTGCTTACATCATCCACTGGGGAGTCAGAGTCAAACATCTCCTCCAGGTCAGCGTAGGAAGGCTGGAGGCCGGCGGTGGTGAACAGGTTGCCGGAGGGTTTCTTCAGCTGGCAGGGGGAGTGAGGGTCGTGAGGGGACTGTTCGCTGCCCGGGGTCTTGGCCTCCTCCTTGTCCAGGCCGTCCTTACGCTTGTAGGTCTCCAGCGTGGCCCCGGGTCCCAGGTCGTCCTCGAAGTCGTAAGGGTCGTCCGCCCTCTTGATGCCACAGGGGTGCTTCAGGGGCAGCCCGTTCATCTCAGGGACCTAGAGGGACGTGAAGGGACAAAGGGTTAATGTCATCTCAAGGTTATTCAATCCTCACTTGTAAGACTACCAACAGGCTGGGGGGGGGGGCTTTCCTTTCTCTGCTTTCATTCATGGTAGAATAAAGAAATTAAACTAACTACTGTCTAATAAGGAAATAAAACTAACTCCTGCTTATTAATCCTTTGAGGCCCAGAACATAATTTCCATTGTAATTTGGGTACCATTAGACAATTTTTTAGGGCATATAAGCAATATTTTATAGCCATGACCTGTTTAGTATCCTTGTCGACTAACTAAATCGGTATATTCAGTTAGTTTCCGTAATTTTATGGCTAACAATAGACAATTTTATATAGCAAAGGAAATATCTGGGCATAAAGGGGTTAAAGGTATAAAACTCACTCCTGTCTCTGTCATAGATGGCCCCTCGCCCCTCACCTCCTGGTCGACCTCCTGCTTGAAGGGATCCATCTTTTCCTGGATGTGGGCCGGTCTGTAGGGCGGCCACAGGGGTTCCTCCACCTTGGGTTCCGCTGGTTTGAACCTCTTGATGGGGTGGTGCAGCCTGCAACACAGACACACCATTACCATTACTATTAGTGTTAGGTGACTGCAAACCACTACCTAACACGGCGGCAATGCTGGATTAGATACTCTTGGCCACACAGCAAAAAATTGGGGAGTAATGTCATTTTGGTCACATTGGTTTCTAATTCATTTTTATCAGTTGTTGATAAATTTATAAAAGAAAAAAGAAGAGAGAGAGAGAGAGAGAGAGACAGAGAGAGAGAGAGAGAAGGGAGGAATATCTTACCATGCATTTAGCTTGGTGTAATCATAGAGGACGGTGCTTGGCTTCTCTTGCTCCAGGAGAGAGTGGTAGTCCGTGCCGGGGAGGGAGGGTCTCTTCAGCCCCCTCAGAGGAACACCACTGCCATTGCTGCTACTGCTGTTAGTACTGCTGCTGCCACCACCACCATCACCACCATTACCACCGCTACCACCACCACCACCGCCACCACCACCACTGCTGCTGCTGCTACCACTGCCACCGCCACCGCCACCACTGCTATTGCTGCTGCCACTCCCGCCTATACTGCTGGGCGTCTCGCTGGACTCGATGCCGTTACTCCTGTCCCCGCCCACCAGGGGAGACAGGCCCTGCACAACACACACACACAGTCAGTGAGAAGGTCAGGCCAGGTCAAGGGAGGATATAAGGTGCAAATCCTGTCCTCTCTCTATGTCTCGAAACAGAACAACTTTCTCGTGTGTCCAAGATATTTTTTTTTTATACTTGATAGTTTATTCGGCTTGGTGTGAATAACAATGTTCATAATCAATCATACAGTCATACAAGCCACGGTCCATTAAGCCAAAGCTCTTTTATGGACCTCATGCCATGATATTTTCGTTGTCTTTTCTTCCAAGAGAGTTTTACAGTTAGGTCTTTGATGACACAAGCTCTTCACATATCAATACCCTTGTTAACCTGTCCATATGTTATACCCCAAATTTTACCTTGACACATACATGACTCATAACTACTGGTCCTAAACTGCTTTCTTAGTCTCGCATATCCCTCTACACTCCCTCTTAAGAGCTGGACAAGCAGGCACACACTCAGACACACTCACTAAGACAAACACTCAGACACACTCACTAAGACAAACACTCAGACACACTCACTAAGACAAACACTCAGACACACTCACTAAGACAAACACTCAGACACACTCACTAAGACAAACACTCAGACACACTCAGACACACTCACTCAGACAAACACTCAGACAAACACTCAGACACACTCACTCTGACAAACACTCAGACAAACACTCAGACACACTCACTCAGACAAACACTCAGACAAACACTCAGACACACTCACTAAGACAAACACTCAGACACACTCACTCAGACAAACACTCAGACAAACACTCAGACACACTCACTAAGACAAACACTCAGACACACTCACTAAGACAAACACTCAGACACACTCACTCAGACAAACACTCAGACACACTCACTCTGACAAACACTCAGACAAACACTCAGACACACTCACTCAGACAAACACTCAGACAAACACTCAGACACACTCACTAAGACAAACACTCAGACACACTCAGACACACTCACTCAGACAAACACTCAGACACACTCACTCAGACAAACACTCGGACACACTCACTCACACTCACTCAGACAAACACTCAGACACACACACTCAGACAAACACTCAGACACACTCACTCAGACAAACACTCAGACAAACACTCAAGACACACTCACTAAGACAAACACTCAGACAAACACTCAGACACACTCACTAAGACAAACACTCAGACAAACACTCAGACACACTCACTCAGACAAACACTCAGACAAACACTCAGACACACTCACTCAGACAAACACTCAGACAAACACTCAGACACACTCACTCAGACAAACACTCAGACAAACACTCAGACCACACTCACTCAGACAAACACTAGACAACACTCAGACACACTCACTCAGACAAACACTCAGACAAACACTCAGACACACTCACTCAGACAAACACTCAGACAAACACTCAGACACACTCACTCAGACAAACACTCAGACAAACACTCAGACACACTCACTCAGACAAACACTCAGACAAACACTCAGGCACCAACACCTGTTCCCTGCACTCACCTGGGTGTTGGGGGAGGACACGGACTTTGGCCCAATGAGGTCAGACACGTTGGGCTTGACATCCACTGAGTCAGGCGGGGCAGGGGTGGGCGGGTCCCCTACTGACGTGTTGGAGGGTGGAGGGTGTGGGCTGAGGGTTGGCATGGTGGGATCTGCGGCAGAGGGGAAGCAATGCATGAAGGGACACTTCCGGCGTGACGCTACATGTACGTGAATTCAAGGACACGTTTCCAGTGCTTTACCGAACAATTCTACCATGGTGATGACACAACACATTAACAATACAGTGTGTTGACCGATTTTTTAAACCTGGACTTGGGCTAACCTAAGACTAACCATGGCTTTAGACAGACATTTCAGGGCTTTAAACATTTGTCCGGGGTATCATATCATTAGACTTGGATGTTGGAGAGGTGAGTGAGTGTCTAGCCATTCCAATCTGAGACTAAACCGCCTTGAAAAATGGTTACAAAGCTTAAATGTCTGGTCTAAAGCCATGGTTAGTGTTAGGTCAGCCCAAGTCCATGTTTAGAAAATCGGCCATGTGTGTATGTGAGTGAGTGTGTGTGTGTGTGTGTGTGTGTGTTTTGTGTATTCATCTAGTTGTATTTTTACAGGGCCTGAGCTACACTCGTATGGCCCCGTGCTTAGTGTTGGCCAAAACCACCACCCCGGGAGGCGGGTCACAAACCCCCGGCTAACACCCGGTACCCATTCACTGCTGGGTGGACAGAGAGAGAGAGGAGTGTGTGTGTGTGTGAGTGTGTATGTGTGTGTGTTCACCCCTTCCTTACCGTGATGAGGCACAGAGGAGGGCTGGGAGTGCGGCGTGGGCAGGGGTGACGGGGTGATGGAGGCGGGGGAGTCTACGGAGGGGGGAGGGCCGTCGCTCACCCCGGTCAGCCTGAGAGAAGGAACGCTGCCCGGCGTGGTCACCCCTCCACTCTTGTAGCCTCCGAACCCCCCGCCCCCACTCCCTCCACTGGGCGTCCCCGCTCCACTCAGTCTGCTCAGAGGGGAGAGAAATAGGTCCTGAGGCTGCACATGATGTAGTTCCTGCCTGTCTATACTCAGGTGTTAGTGCAATGATCTACAAGCTTCAAGGATGAGCCAGGTGTTTACAGTCTGTCCCTGCATGTCAAGGCCCAGGGCAGAGGTCTGTCTAACACTGTAGTCAAGGATGAGCTCCCACACAGGGTTCTGAACAGTCAATGTCATGCTCAGGTATCTATGTTATATGTCCTGATATTGTACTGTACCTGCTATGTTCACGTGAGGCTGAATTATGAGAATTTACTGAAGCAATCCATGACCTTCATTCTGTGTTTTCCTAGGGCCGTGGGCCTTAACATTAAAGGTTACACTTGGAACTTGATCAAGATCTATATCATGAAAAATAGTAAAGTAAATAAAAATGAGCATTACAAATAAAAAAAAAGCATAAAAGGATGTTGTGATGAGTCATGGCTTCAGGTGACTACACAAACATTCATGCACACGCACACGCACAACACACATGTGTGCATGCACTCTCGTGTACATACACAGAAACTTGCTTCATCAAAGAATAATGAAGCACTAACTACAAGTACTTGGATTGTGTAAACAAACTTTTTTGATGCTTTAACAACTGCAATGAAGAATTCTTACCTCATTGAATGCACAAATGAAATTTAGCTACTTTGTGAAGCAGCAGTTTTATGCTACAAGGCAGAACAAAGTTATGTGAAGCACAGAATGCACGAGTGAGAGGAACATTTAGTGGGGAGGACATGGGGTGAGGGAGAGGCTGCTGTGCCCCGTCCACGTCAGGGATTGCTGTCTACCCTGTGACGGGTGGGGGGGGTGGAGGTATGGGAGGTGAAGGAGGTGATGGTAGTGGTGGTGGTATGGGAGGTGAAGGAGGTGATGGTAGTGGTGGTGGTATGGGAGGTGAAGGAGGTGATGGTAGTGGTGGAGGTATGGGAGGTGAAGGAGGTGATGGTAGTGGTGGTGGTATGGGAGGTGAAGGAGGTGATGGTAGTGGTGGTGGTATGGGAGGTGAGGGAGGTGATGGTAGTGGTGGTGGTATGGGAGGTGAGGGAGGTGATGGTAGTGGTGGTGGTATGGGAGGTGAGGGAGGTGATGGTAGTGGTGGTGGTATGGGAAGGTGAAGGAGGTGATGGTTAGTGGTGGTGGTATGGGAGGTGAAGGAGGTGATGGTAGTGGTGGTGGTATGGGAGGTGAGGGAGGTGATGGTAGTGGTGGTGGTATGGGAGGTGAAGGAGGTGATGGTAGTGGTGGTGGTATGGGAGGTGAAGGAGGTGATGGTAGTGGTGGTGGTATGGGAGGTGAAGGAGGTGATGGTAGTGGTGGTGGTACGGGAGGTGAAGGAGGTGATGGTAGTGGTGGTGGTTGGGAGGTGAAGGAGGTGATGGTAGTGGTGGTGGTATGGGAGGTGAAGGAGGTGATGGTAGTGGTGGTGGTATGGGAGGTGAAGGAGGTGATGGTAGTGGTGGTGGTATGGGAGGTGAAGGAGGTGATGGTAGTGGTGGTGGTATGGGAGTGAAGGAGGTGATGGTAGTGGTGGTGGTATGGGAGGTGAAGGAGGTGATGGTAGTGGTGGTGGTATGGGAGGTGAGGAGGTGATGGTAGTGGTGGTGGTATGGGAGGTGAAGGAGGTGATGGTAGTGGTGGTGGTATGGGAGGTGAAGGAGGTGATGGTAGTGGTGGTGGTATGGGAGGTGAAGGAGGTGATGGTAGTGGTGGTGGTATGGGAGGTGAAGGAGGTGATGGTAGTGGTGGTGGTATGGGAGGTGAAGGAGGTGATGGTAGTGGTGGTGGTATGGGAGGTGAAGGAGGTGATGGTAGTGGTGGTGGTATGGGAGGTGAAGGAGGTGATGGTAGTGGTGGTGGTATGGGAGGTGAAGGAGGTGATGGTAGTGGTGGTGGTACGGGAGGTGAAGGAGGTGATGGTAGTGGTGGTGGTGTGGGAGGTGAAGGAGGTGATGGTAGTGGTGGTGGTATGGGAGGTGAGGGAGGTGATGGTGCAAGGCTGCAAGGCACAGCATGCCTTCGCCAGCAAGGGTTTAGGGGCACAGGTGGCTGGTTCATTAATAGTGTGTCTGGGCAGGGATGGCACGCCCTTTGTAGTACACTAGTCAAGCCAGGAGGTCACAGTTTACACACACGTCTGCCTGTGGTCAAGATCATGGTTACTGCAGTGTTAGAGTTTGACACAACAGCGTTGGCAGTACCTGGCAGTGGCCTGTAAAAGTTCTGAATCTTCGATGGCTGGCATGCCACACTGGTCGGCCTCAGCCAGGGGGGTTGCGGGAGGCCTCTTGTGGAAGGGGATGCAGCCGGCCAAGGAGCAGCCGCCCCCCCGAAGACGCCCACTGCCTCCCCCTCCACCAAGTTTTCCTCCCCGGCCCTTACTGCTGCTAGACCCTTTATTACTGACCCGACCCCTCCTGCATCTGCAACAGCCAGGCCACAACATTCTACAACATGTCGCGCTTGTGCTTACCTACAGGGAAGTGACTAGAGGCGCCGTGACGGTGCTCCCAGGCCAGATGACGCAACACACATCACTTAGCACTGTGTCCACCAATTACTTGTTATCCCAATAAACAAACTGTTATAACCAAGATTCATGACACTTCACGGGACTTAACATCCCTGACAGAATGTGTGTGTTGGGTCATCGAGGAGCCGTGGCGGCGTGACGACACCTCTACAATGGGGGACCAATACTGTGAGGACTCGGCTCAGGGTCTGGCCTGACACTCATGGTGGGCCTTTATGGTACACATGATGAGGGGACTTTTTGAGTTTTTTGGAGGGACTCACAACTGAGTCCCTCAACTGAACATTTGGTTCACCCTTGGGGCTTTGGGGGCATGACTCAAGGGCAGCACCAAGGATCAAAGACAAGAATAGGGTGATCTCTTCCAGTGGCACAGACTGAGCTCATGAAAAGCCAATCACATGACTCTTATGTCAACATTTTCAGAAGCATCTCAAAGCTCTCTTACAAGACAGCGTTTGTTTTTAAGGGGACATTCCATGTATCCTTTAAGAGCAGAGCATGAGTGACTGGCTAAACCACAGGTCATGATCCACTGGCCACCCATGGACAAGACCGCCATCACAGGGTCTTGTGTTGGGGGGATTAAAGGATCCATGAATGAGATGCTTCTGGTGATCTGAGGGACCCTGGCCACTCTGAATCCAGTCCACAGCAGTTTCTCTTAACATGGAGGGGAATAAACCCTAACAAAGAAATAAAGTGAAACTCAGAATGGCTGGCAACAAAAAGTAGTGTTTAGGTCATGCATCATGCACTATAGAGAATGTGAAACATCAAACTAAGATCAATATTTCCTAATCTGAAAACAATAAACATGTATCCATCTAGGTCATGCAGCTTACTTAGGTCATGATAGGCAAGATTACAGACCTCTAAGACAAAATAAAGGTATGTTTACAACAGGAGATACAAAATGATGGATCTATGAGCAGCAAGGATTACAGTGAGGCCAGAGCGAGCCTCCGGGTGCTGACATGAACACAGAGGAATCCTACTTGGCACAGGAACAGCTGATCTTGGTGGCCGGGTCAGAGAACTCCCAGTGGCCGGCTATCTCCGCGGGGATGGCCTCGGGGGTGAGGCCGTCGTGCTGCGGCGGCGGCTGCTGGCCGGGACACTGCACCACGTCCTGCCACACCCGCTCGCACATCCCCCTGGACCAGCCCAGCCCCCGGCCCCCACACCCCAGGTACTCGGAGGCCAGGAGGGTGTGGGTGGAGGCCATGAAGGGAGAGTTGTGCACCGGCAGGGTGGTGGTGTCGCCGGCCTCGGAGGACGCCTCGCTGGTCAGGCCGCCCTTGAGGCTGCCCGGGGCCGCCTGACCCATGTTGACCACGCTGGTGCCCCGGCCGGCCATTAAGTAGTCGTCCATGTCGGTGACCAACACGTAGCAGGTTGGGTAACGCATCTTGTGGCCACCTGGAACAACACTTGTATTAATATATGGTGGGGACAACCATTAATAACTGTATAAGACTGGCAGGACCTCCACCACTGGCTGTGTGGTGCTCTGGGGCCCTAAGAGTGACTGCCATGACCAGTGGCGGCTCGTGATAAAATACAATGGAGGGACTGCAAGCTTCACACAACAGTAGGATACACAAATTTTACCTAACTCAGGTATGAGTTGTAGTTGATGTTCACGGATTTCAGGGCATGGTAGTAGTGGTGGTGGTAGAAGGGATGGTGGGGGTGGTAGTGTTGGTAGTAGAGGGGATGGCTGAGGTGGTGATGGTAGAATTACAGTATTACTTGAAAATAAAGTCGGTACCGCTTGATTTCAGTCTTTTCATTTAATGTCAGCTGGGATAAGTTGATGTTTTGCAAATACTTCACTGGATTTTCCATGGTCATAGGGTAATGAAAGAAAGTACGATTTAACCACACCGTCTACTCGCAGTGTAAACACGAGAGGGACGAGACTTAGCTGCCTCGACTGCAGCTCATTGTTTTCACAAGTGGCGCGGCGGCGGCGCAGACAGAATCGTACAGCAAATATGAAAGTATTTTTACTATAAAAAAGTAATTTTTACTACTATTTTTTTACTTACTATTACTATTTTGCTATATTTTTTTTTTTTTTAAACTTAAATTTAGGTCTGGTTTTAATGAAAATTCACTTAGTAACGTATTAAAAATAATTTTATAACATATAATGACTTTTTATTGTGATATATTTGTTAGTAGTGTATCAATTCTGCTGTGTCTCTAAAAGCATCATACACCTGGCAGTGAGTGTCTGGGGGTGCTGCAGCTCTGCAGCCCTATGCCACGAGCCACCACTGGCCATGACTACTGTTTCATGGTGTGCTGCTAACAACCCTGATACAAGGTTTGGTGTGAACGGTGTCAACTCTTAGACTGGCTGGACATTACATGACCCGGCTACAAGCTGCAGCTAATAACATCACCTTAACAAGCAGGACCTGGTAATGCTCTCACAATGCCTTGCTTCTATCTATCACTGCTGCCCTTTCCTAAGAATTACCCAAAGGAGTTGACCATGACAGATGTCCTCATTTATTCCAGTCTTTGCATGATCTAACCCTCTGATACTCTCCTTGCTTCTACCATGATATTAATTGTGTGTACTACTTGGCATGTGGCATTGCATGGAGGCCCCTCATCTACGCATTCCAGACACTCAACATCCAACACACACACACTCAACATCCAACACACACACACACTCAACATCCAACACACACACACACTCAACATCCAACACACACACACACTCAACATCCAACACACACACACACACACTCAACATCCAACACACACACACACACACTCAACATCCAACACACACACACACACTCAACATCCACACACACACACACCACATCAAAACCACACACTCAACATCCAACACACCAACACCAACACACACACACACACACTCAACATCCAAACCACACACACCACACACACTTCAACATCCAACACACAACACACACTCAACATCCAACACACACACACACTCAACATCCACACAACACACACTCAACATCCAACAACAAACACACCACACCACACACACCACATACTCAACATCCAACAACACACACACACTCAACATCCAACACACATCACATCACACACACCACACACCACACCAACATCAACATCCAACAACACACACACACACCAAAATCCAACACACACACACACTCAACATCCACACCACACACACACATCACACCACACAAACACATCCAACACACACACACACACTCAACATCCAACAACACACACACACTCAACATCCAACACACAACACACACTCAACATCCAACACACACACCACACACACTCAACATCCAACACACACACACACACACACCAACATCCAACATCAACACACACACACTCAACATACCAACACACACACCACCACAACACTCCAACACACACACACACACACACCTCACATCAACACACACACACACTCAACATCCAACACACACACACACACTCAACACAAACAACACACCACACACACACACTCAACATCCAACACACCACACACACTCACACACCAACACACACACTCAACATCCAAACCAACACACACACACATCCAACACCACAACCCACACACACCTCAACATCCAACACACACAACACACTCAACATCCAACACACACAACACACACTCAACATCACAACACACACACACACACACCACAACATCACAACTCACAACAAAACACACACTCAACATCCACACACACACCACACACACAAACTCAACATCAAACACCACACACCATCCACCACTCAACACATCAAACCAACACACACACACACACACACTCAACATCCAACCACACACACACACAACATCCAACACCAACACACACCAAAATCCACACACACACTCAACATCCCACACACACCACTCAACATCCAACACACACAACACTCAACATCCAACACACACATCAACATCCACACCAAACATCCACACATCCAACACACACCACACAACACCACACTCAACATCCAACACAACACACCACTCAACATCCAACACCACACACTCAACACCAACACACACACACACTCAACATCCAACACACAACTCCAACACCACACACACAACACACCACATCACATCCAACACACACACACTCAACACACCACACCCCACACACACACACTCAACATCCAACACACACACACACACACTCAACATCCACACACACACACACACCACACTCAACATCCACACACACACACACTCAACATCAACACACAACACTCACATCCACACCACACACAGCACTCACTCCAACATCACACACAACACTCAACATCCAACACAACACACACATCCACTCACATCCAACACACACTACACACTCAATCATCACAACCACACATCAACATCCAAACACACACTCAACATCCCCACCACACACAACACTCACATCAAACACACACTCACACTCAACATCCAACACACCCTCAACTCAACTCACACATCAACATCAACACACAACAACACGTAACATCATCCAACACACACACTCAACATCCAAACACACAACATCACACACACACTCGCATCCAACACCCACAACCCCCAAACACCGACAATACTTCCACAGCTCAGATGGTGCTCAGATCATCGAGCCCAACAAAACTCCTCCACTCATCTACAGCTTTACACTCAACTAACTCACTCACAGTGCCACACACCAACCAACACTAAGACAGAACAAGGGACAGGCACAGTTAAACAATGAACACAGTATATAACAGATCCACATAACAAGGCAAAAATCCATCACTGAAGCCACAAAATTGCCTTTACCGAAATGGAAAATAAATACACAATTGAGAAAGATGTAGTCCTATCATGGCATAATTCGCAGAGCAGGGGTGATGCCCCAATTCTGATTTGTACGAGGGTAGAGAGCTGTGCGGTCTCCCTATCACACCGGCCTTTAAAGAGTTCATTAACAGGAGGCATGAACCAGAGTGAGAAGAAAGAGGAGAGGTGAATGCATAGAGAGTTCATTAACAGGAGGCATGAACCAGAGTGAGAAGAAAGAGAAGAGAGGTGAATGCATAGAGAGTTCATTAACAGGAGGCATGAACCAGAGTGAGAAGAGAGGTGAATGCATAGAGAGTTCATTAACAGGAGGCATGAACCAGAGTGAGAAGAGAGGTGAATGCATAGGAGAAATAACATAGGTAATGGCTGCAGCAAAGGTGTGTTCAGTAGGTACCTGGGACACCATGGTTGGACTGTTGGGCAAGGAGGAGGTGCTTGCGGGTGAGCTGTCTGACTGGAGGGTGCTGGCGGACGTCCACGCTGGCACACACGATGCTCTCGCCGTGGACAAAGAACGAGAGGCTGAACGACAGGTGTGTGCTGGGGGCAGGGGAGGCAGACAGTCAGACTAAATTATGGCATGTTTCAATACAGCATAAAAAATCATTCTAGTCACATTGAAATAATCCTTAGAGGTTGTCAGTCTTTCTGGTGATGTGAATAATGAATCAACTGTTTGTCTGTCTACCTTTCAATATCCATCTATTATTTAGAGGAAGAAAAACATTCATTTATACGGTCAATGGTTTCTTAGGCGTCTAGCCATCAATTATATCTATTCACCTATTTACTCAAAACATAAAGTGGGCTTGTATTCTGGAGATGTGCACCCACCATGACACACATCCACATAGCAACCTGTTTGTTGGTCATAAGTTTCTCATCAATAATAATAATAAGAATTTTATTTTAACCCGAAGGCATACAGTAATAAAATTAAAAATAATAACTATACAGACAGGAGTAAATGAACTTAATGAATCAATAACGAGAGCATCTAATACTTGAAAGAATACAATTAACTCTTGCCTTACAAACAAGGATTAATGAGCCCCCTGTGTATAAGCCTTCACCCGCATCCCATCACTCACCTGCTGCTGCCAGGGACGCCCTCCGGCCCCTCGTAGGGCTGCACAAACCATCGTCCCAGCCGCACAAAGTCCCGAGTTAGGAGGCACCTGCAACAACAAGGCTGTGTCACACCACCTGCTCTGTCACCTTCTACTCTCATACACCTGACAGTCTGACTCTTGACACTTATATTGTTGTGGTCAAAGCAGTCACACCCTGTATTCTCCTGTATTACATTGCATTAGTTTGTTTCTTTGGCACTTAGGCTCTGTATCACACCACGGCTCTGTATTACCTGCTACACCCACACACCTGACTCCCAACATAATACTGATGTGACGAAAGGCAAGTCACACCATGTATTATTCATCATGTAGTTTATTTATTTCTCTTCATGCAGTATCCTTGTCTGGACACCCACACAACCTCACACAACATGAGGCTGGAGACGCTCATCCAACACACACAACACACACTCAACATCCAACACACACAACACACACTCAACATCCAACACACACACACACACACACACAACATCCAACACACACACACACACACACAACATCCAACACACACACACACTCAACATCCAACACACACACACACACTCAACATCCAACACACACACACACACACAACATCCAACACACACACACACACTCAACATCCAACACACACACACTCAACATCCAACACACACACACACACTCAACATCCAACACACACACACACTCAACATCCAACACACACACACACACACAACATCCAACACACACACACACACTCAACATCCAACACACACACACACACACAACATCCAACACACACACACACATCTTGCATCAGGCACGAGACAAGATATGACACGAGGCAAAAAGTAAGCATCCATTCAAGGAAACACTGGATCAATACAGACACAGGAGACAGAAGCACGAGTGTAGCTCAGGGCCTGTATGCTACAACCATTAATTATACCCACCACATGTAACACTCAAGAATCCAGCTTAACCCCTTGAGGCCAAAACGTAATTTCCATTGTAATTTGACTACCATTAGACGATTTTAATGAGTATAAGCAATATTTTATAGATATGACCTGTTTAGTATTCTTGTCCACTAGTTAATCTGATATAGTAACCCCTTCACGCCCAGATCTTTCCATTAATATATAAAATTGTCTCGTTAGCTATGAAATTTCGAAAAGTAACTGAATATACCAAATTAATTCGTTGAAAAGGATACTAAACAGGTCATATCTATAAAATATTGCATATATTCACTAAAAATCGTCTAATGGCACCCAAATTACAATGGAAATTACGTTCTGGGCGTGAAGGGGTTAAGAGATCTCAAGGTCATCCAGGTACAGGGGCACAAGGGGGACAGGACTCACCTTTCTATTAGGTTGTGCAGGGCCTTGAAGAGCAGGGTCCGGCACTCATAGGACAGGCCACTCTCCCAGTCCCAGGCACCCCGGATCTCCTCTGCAACACACAAGATCAGGATCAGCACATTGCACAGATGGGAACACATGGCATTATTTTTATTTGAATCAACTGTTTGTCTGTCTACCTTTATACAACATTATAAAAAAAAATAGCACTTAGCATTGACATGAGACAAGGAGGAGGAGCATAACTATGGTGCAGTTTTAGCATAGCACAGATGGAAACAGATGGTATTGTCTGTATGACTTAGCATTACATAAGACAAGAAGGTATATAATATGACAAGACCCATAAAATATAGTCGTGTAGAATGCAACGTTGGGCAGGATAAAATCATTTGGGTTGTGATTTAATTATGATAGATGATGGAAAAGGTGGAAAAGGTCTTGAAAATGCAGAGCGTGGATAAAAGTACACCCGGTCTCATAAAATGGCAGTAAATGGTACCTAAAGGTTTTGGTAAAGATACAAATGGACAAAACTTATTACAGAGAAAATTATACACATACAAATATTCTAAGATAAAGCAAAAACTAATGCTAAATAGAATGGCTTGAGAAGGAGAGGGAGGAGCCAAGAATTATTAAAATAATGGCTAGGGGGCAGGCATAATTTAAAGAATGGAAAAAAATATAGTCGAAAAAAAAGGAAAAGTCATAAAGGGAAAGGGAAAGGGAAAGGGCAAGGTTATAAAAGTCATGAAGGGGGGGGAAAGGGGGCAAGATTTATAAGCATGGGGGGAAGGAAAGGGGGCAAGGATAATAATCATAAGGGAAGGAAGGGAAAGATATTTAAAAATCTGAAGGAAGGGAAGGGCAGGAAATATATAAGTCATGAGGAAGAAGGGAAGGGCAGGTATATAATCATGAAGGAAGGGAAAGGGCAAGGATATAAAAGTCGAAGGGAAGGGAAGGCAAGTATATATAAGTCATGAAGGTAAGGAAGGGCAAGGTATATATAATCATGAAGGAAGGAATGGCACATTCATATACGTCTGGGGGGAAGGGGTTTAAGAGATCTCAAGGTCATGAGCAGGTACATAGGTGCAAAGGGGGACAGGGCTCACCGTTCTATAGTTGTGCAGGCCTTGAAGAGCAGGGCGGCACTTCATAGGACAGGCCACTCTCCCAGGTCCCGGCACCCCGGATCTCCTCTGCAACACACAAGGATCAGGATCAGCACAGGCACAGATGGGAACACATGCATTATTTTTATTTGAATCAACTGTTTACTGTCTACCGTTGATACAACATTATAAAGAAAAAATAGCAAGTTAGCATTGCATGAGACAAGGAGGAGGAATGTATGGTGCAGTTTTAGCATGAGCACAGAGGGAAAGCAGATGTATTGTCTGTATGGAATGAGCATTACATAGAGGGACAAGAAGGTATATAATATGACAAGAACCATAAAATATAGTCGTGTAGAAGCAACGTTGGGCAGGATAAAATCATTTGGGATTGGTGAGGTTAATTAGATAGTGAATGGAACAAGGTGAAAAGTCTTGAAAAAGGTCATTGAAAATGCAGAGCAGTGGATAAAAGTACAGCCAACGGTCTCATAAATCATGGGAGTAATGGTACTAAAGGTTTTGTAAAGATACATAAGGCAAAAGACTTATTACAGAGAAATTAAGCAAGTACAAATATTCTAAGATAAGGACAACAAGTAATCTAAATATGAATGGTTGAGAGGAGGGAGGAGCCAAGAATTATTGAATGAATGGCATAGAAGGGCAGGGCATAAGGTTAAAAGAATGGAAGAAAAAGTATTAGTCAAGAGAATAAAAATGGGAATAAGTCATGAAGGGAAGGGAAGGGCAAGGTATATATAAGTCATGAAGGGAAGGAAGGGAAGGGCAAGGTATATATAAGTCATGAAGGGGAAGGGAACGGCAAGGTATATATAAGTCATGAAGGGAAGGAAGGGAAGGGCAAGGTATATATAAGTCATGAAGGGAAGGGAAGGGCAAGGTAGGCTATATATAAGTCATGAAGGGAAGGGAAGGGCAAGGTATATATAAGTCATGAAGGGAAGGGAGGGAAGGGCAAGGTATATATAAGTCATGAAGGGAAGGAAGGGCAAGGTATATAGGGGGAAACATATCACAATGACACTCGCA
Organism: Chionoecetes opilio; assembly: GCA_016584305.1. Taxonomy (NCBI): domain Eukaryota; kingdom Metazoa; phylum Arthropoda; class Malacostraca; order Decapoda; family Majidae; genus Chionoecetes; species Chionoecetes opilio. The sequence goes on from JACEEZ010016349.1 coordinate 87,300, forward strand.
CGATGGTTCCCTGCTGAGCCAATCACAATACAGCAAGGAGGGGAGAGACATGGAGGCAGTGTATTGAAGAGGATCTGGCAGCATTGGCATTGAAGAAGTAGAGGCAATGGATAGGGATAGTTGGAAGCGTATCATCAGCCGTATGACCTCATAAAAATCATGTGAAAAACCGATGTTAAACAGAAAGAAGAAGACGAAAACAGTGAGAGACGCACGTGATTGGGCAAGCTGCACGGCCCCATTGTGTGCCCGAGGGGGGGAGGGGGGAGGGGGGGAGTGTCTGAGTCATTCAAGGCTTCCAATAATATCCAATGGCCATTATCCCTGTAATTCTGATCGGTTTTAGCTGCTTTATCTAGTGTATTCATCTAAAGATTGTATTAATTCTGAAGGGATTAAGCAATTTCAATGTATGAAAGAGTTTATGTTGACGTAGATGAGTGAATCCAATAATATCTAAATCTGACTCTCTGACAATGGCATTATCCAATTTTTTCTGATCGGTATTAGCTGCTGTATTTTAGGTCATATCATCTAAGATTGTATTAATTCTGAAGGGATTAACTGATCTCTATGTGGGGAAGAGTTTATGATGATGTAGTGATGGTGAGTGAGTGAGGAAGTGGCTGTCACCCCGAGAGTTATGAACATAGTTTGTGGCGCCACCACACACCAAGCCTGCACTCACACAAACAATTACTGCTTCCCCTCCCGATCAACACACCTTCCCATGCTTGAAAACTAGCAAACAAATCATGGTTCAATCTGTATGAATTCTTATATCTTGTTCGCCTTGATTGATTGATTGATTTAATGTCAAAAGTGGGGAAATGTGCCAGACATCAAAGGTCATATGGCACATTGTTCGCCTTGAGAAACATTAATGCATGTATGTTATTGCTAAAAAAAAATATTCTTTATCATGATAATTAGGATGACATTTGTTCGAACTTGTTTTAACTCCAGGTCAAGTGTCAGTTAAGAGTTTAAAATCGTATATTTGTATTGGAGTCACTTCAGTCATTATCATCACCTCCAAGGCAAGCTCCATGTCAGTCTCAATTATGTCACGGGCGTGTGCTAAGCTATGAACAACATGTCAAATATTTTTTGTTAAGCTATGAACAACATGTCAAATACTTTTAGTTCCCGTGTTATACTTTTAGCTCATTCTCATTAGCTTTTTTCCATTCCCTTTTAGTTTAGTTTTAGTTCAGTTTAGTTAAGTTAGTTTAGTTCCCATATTGCTCTTCATAATCTCCTTCCATTCCTTGATGCACCTTCAGGCACTTCGTCTTCCCCTTCAGGTATCCGACAGCCTTCACTCTGTCACTCATCCTTCCCCTCCACATGACACATCAAATGCAATCTCCTTGGCCTTATCTCTCTACTGATATGCTCGGTCTTCAGCCTCCCTCTCATCTCCACTTCTGACGGCACACTCCTCACTGCACACACACATACACACACACAGCCAACCACACCCACACACCCCAACCACACCCACCCCAACACACCCAACCACACCCACACCAACCACACCCACACCTAACCACACCCACACACAGCCATCCACACCCCACCACACCAGTACAAACACCATACACAATACCCACAAATCCTTCACTATACAAACACTACAATATGAAACTCTTGACTGAAACATCACCACACCCTCTATGAAGATTAGCCTCCCAGGACTTCCCGGCTACAAGTTCCCCGTAGAGGCAAGGTGTGTGTGGGGTGGGGGGAAGGGGGGGGGGACTGGGAACAACTTAGACAGGTGATGAGTCATTGCACAGTTCCCTAGTAAGACTTTGACCCTAAGGCAAACTATAAAAATTAAGTGATGGAGGTTTAGAGAGAGAGAGAGAGAGAGAGAGAGAGAGAGAGAGAGAGAGAGAGAGAGAGAGAGAGAGAGAGAGAGAGAGAGAGAGAGAGAGGAGAGAGAGAGAGAGAGAGAGAGAAGAGGAAAAAAAAAAAAGAGGAGAAGAGAGAAGAGCGAGAGAGAGAGAGAGAGAGAGAGAGAGAGAGAGAGAAGAGAGAGAGAGAGAGAGAGCGAGAGAGAGAGAGAGGAAGAGAGGAGAGAGAGAATATTACTAGGGTGGTGACGAGGCTTACATAGGCTGTTATTGATAGGCTCCCAAGGCTTTGATTATTTCCCAGCCTAGTAATGTTGCTTTTTTATACGGCCGGTGTAAGTGCCTCTAATTACCTTCATCTGACTAACCCTTTGAAAGCCAGTCAGTCGCGTGTCCATGGAGGGCAGATAAGGCCTTATTTATGACCACAAAACTATGCCTACAACTTTTCATTACTCATTTATTGGTGTGTGTGTGTGGTGTGTGGTGTGTGTGTGTGTGTGTGTGTGTGTGTGTGTGTCGAATGTTACTAGGGTATGAAAGCTAACTAAATAAAACTATATCATCCTCAATAAACGAACAGTATCAGTTGAGTTATTCAGTTAATAATTCAATCATTCATTCCTACATTTATTTATTTATTTATTTAGCCAGTGAAGTACAGTATTTATTTATTTATTTAGCCAGTGAAGTACAGTATATAATTACTTAGTTAGCCAGTGAAGCAGTCTCGCCTTTCATTCAACTCTTAACCCTCAGGTCTCCCCATAAATCATACTTTTAACAAGGCGCTCCGAGGCAGGTGTTGGTGGTGTTGGTGGAGGATAAACTACTGCGCGGTCGAGGCAAGCAAACACTCGACACTCACTCCAGCCTTCTATATTGGTTGAGTTACAAGGCAAACAAAACCTTCAATGTATTTTACCAATCCAGGAAGAATAGTTTTTTCCTTCTCCGTGATAAAAGTTTAAAGAGTCCCAATTTTTGCTCTTTTGCGGTAATCTAATAGGATTTTTTATCGGTTTTTTCTCTCGTTTTTTTTGAGGCGTGTGAATTGAGCTGCGTCAAGATAAACAGATTGAGAGAGAGAGAGAGAGAGAGGAGAGAGAGAGAGGAGAGGAGAGAGAGAGAGAGAGAGAGAGAGAGAGAGAGAGAGAGAGAGAGACCTGACACCCAAGCAACAGTTCTATACAAGAGGTTAGAAAGAACATCTTGCAAACAGAAGCATCGCTGAGAAACACAGGGATGGAATGAGCGGGAAACCTACACACGATAAACAGATAAAGAGATAAGGATAGGTGGTGAAGGGAGGGGACATCACCACCACTGTATGTCAACACCGCTCGATGGGCAGTGCATGGGGTGTAGGGGTGGGTGAAGGGGGGTCGGGAAAGGGGGGGGGAGGGGGAGGAGGGAAGCACACGGCTGCGATCAATGTACCAACACCACAGCTTTTTTATCTCCCACTCCCTGACCAACAAGGCCTCACCTCACCTGCCCACGCCCACCCGCCGCCCGTGCCACCATCTGGAACCCACACGCCCACTTATCAAGCCCCTTATGCATTGCCAATTTGCCGCCCAACCCATGGATTGTGTTGTATGTAAAGGCGCGCGCATCACTTTGTTTAACATGTGTCGGTGTGTCGGGTCAAGCCTCCCGTCCCGCTACAACACTGATTATGTCCTACATGCGGACGGGGACTAGGAGGGAAGGACTACAAAGGAATACATAGGAAGAACAGACAGCAACAGCCCTACTGGGGAGGTAGTGGTGGAGGTGATGTAGGTGAGGCATGAGGTGTGTGTGCGTGCCTCATGACGCCTCACCCGCGCTGCCTCGCCTCACCTCGCCTCACCCACCGGTAACATTAACAAAGGGAAACCTCAACAAGCAGTGGTGTCAGGCCGCGCAATGACAGCCGGGTGTGTACAGTACCACTTATAACAGGCCAGCAGGGATCACCGCCCCGTGTTTCACCCTACGCGACCCCCCTACCCCTTCACCCCGCCCCGCTACCTTCCCGGGATAACATGGATAATTTCCCCTTCAACAAGGCAAGACGTTTGTCATTTTTACCGTGTCGCCCCGTGTCCAAACAAAGAGGAGCCTGGGAGCGCCGCCCCCTGCAGGGTGGCGCGGCGCCTGCTCCACATACCACCACCGCTCACCGCTCACACACTCCACTCGGCCTTCCTTCCTTCCCACACACACACATGCTCCCGTGGCCGCCACATCGACACTCTAACGGGGCTCTGGCGTGGCGGCGGGCTGCTGCCGACCCCGCTACACCGACTCAACCCGCTAACAGCCGCGGTAATAGGCCTCCTCGGGATGTAAGGGGCGGCACTAAGTCCATCTTGGGTGAGGTTGTCGGGGGCACAATGGGTGAGCAGGCCGGGCACCGCGTGGGTCATCCAACAAGGTACACGAGGGCCGATTGTCTATTGATCTTGAGTTTCAGGGTGCAGAGCAGACTCCCGCCACCGCTCACTACACCACCCCTCCTTCCCTACCTTCCACTCCACTCACCCACTACGTAACGTACCGCCCTGCGCCTCTCTCTCACTCTCTCTCTCTTGCTCTCTCTCTTGCACTCAAGCACTATCTCCATACCCTCACCACCACAACACCGCGGAGTTAAGTCACCTCATCACCGCGGCCTTGTTAACACCGTGTCGCCTTCCACCCCTCCCTCCCTTCCCCGGGCTTCCCCTTAAGTTGTATTAATCTGAGCATTCACCGGGCGATTGTGGCAGTGCGGCGGGCGGGGAGAGGTGAGAAGAGGCGTGTGAGCCACCTGTCGTCGTCGGCTGAGGAGGAGGGGGGGGGGGGGGGGTTAGGAGGCTGGGCAAACATCCTGTATTAGCCTCAAAACCTTCCAATGCAGTACATAAGGAACGTGACAAGGGCATTACTGTGTTGGTTGGACTCTCTCTCTCTCTCTCTCTCTCTCTCTCTCTCTCGAAGTGAAAGACTGTGGGGAATGGACTTGTTTCTGCTACCGTGTGTGTGTGTGTGTGTGTGTTCATCTCATCAATAATACGCCCTTGACAAGAGTGAAAAGGGAAATCGTTCAATTAATTATGACGTATCTTGCATTACATAAGCATTACCTCTTTCTCGCTCTCTCCTCTCTCTCACACACACACTCAAACCTAAAGTATCATTCACTACTACTACCACAATTACTCCAACTATTATTACTACTACTTAAAGGGGTTCGCAAAACCAAAAAGTTTTTGAGTAGCATTCCACTCAAGTCATTCCGTCCCAAACAAATTTAAACCCCCGGGGGAGAGAGAAAAAAGGGGAGAGCCGTGTTTTTCTGTGAGTGTGGAAAGCAGTCGATGACCACCCCCACCAGGCCCACCCCCCTCGCGCCAGCCGTACGAAACCCCCACCCACTAAAACCCCCCCCTTTTAACCCTTCCCTGCCCCCCCCAGCCCCTCCCTACCCAGCAAGGGAAAGGGGGGTGACTTTAGGACTCCCGTACCCGGCCGGGGGGCGACCTAACAAGAACAGGAGGAGGAGGAGGAAGGGAAGACCGTATGCGACCCAGACAGGAGCTCTTTATTATGTTAGAATGATGGCTCTTGACTCCACTAGGGGTGAAAAAGGGGAAGGGAAAAGGGGAGGGAGGAAAGAGGGTTCGCACTTAAACCCGGGGGAGAGAGGAAAAGAAGAAGAGAGAGAGGTTTAGGGGAGGACGAAAATGAAAAGAGGGAGAGAGAGAGAGAGAAGAGAGAGAGAGAGAGAGAAGAGGAGGGATATACCATTTCATTTTACCTCAGATTAAAAACAAGATCTGGGAAAGAATTAAGGGGAGAAAAAGTTACCCACTACTAGGAGAGAGAGAGAGGAGGGGAGGAGAGAGAGGAAAAGGAGAGAGAGGGAGGGAGAGGGGAGCGAAGGAGAGAGAGGGGCAAAATACACATTTCATTTAAATTTCCAACCCCCCTCAGATTAAAAAAACAAAAAATATCCGGGGAAAAAAATTTTAAAGGGAGAAAAGGGAGTTTACGGGGGCCCCCCTTTTTACTAAAGGGGGGGGGGTGAGAGAAGAGGAGAGAGAAAAGAGGAAGGGGAAAGGGGTGGAAATGAGAGGAAAAGGATTTTGAGGGACCCAGAGAGAGAGAAAAGAGAGAGAGAAAGAGCAATAAATAACATTTTCAACCCCTTAACCCGATTTGAAAAAAAATACTGGGAAAGGAATGAAGGGGGGAGAAAGTTAACCCATTACTTAAAAGGGGAGAGAGAGAAAGTAGAAAAGGAGAAAAAAGAGAGAGAGGAGAAGAGAGGGGAAAAGAGAGAGAGGGGAAAGAGAGCGACAGAATGAAGGGGGAAAAACAATTATGAGAAAACAAAAATAATTTTATTTAAAAAATTTCCCCTAATTTAAAACAAAAAAAACCCGAAAAAAAAAAGGGGAAAAAAATGAAGAAAGGGGGGAGAAAGGGGGGTTACGCACTATTAAAAAGGGGAAGAAAAGGTTTTTTTTTGAGAGGAGAGAGAGAGAGAGAGGGGAAGAGAGAGAGAAGAGAGAAGGGGAGAGAGAGAGAGAAGAGAGAGAGAGAGGGGCCATTATACACATCAAAACCCTCTCTTTTTTTCCCCCTCAGATTAAAAAAAGGGCACAAAACCCCTTTTTTTCCCCTTTCCTATGGGTCCCGTTTTTATGTCCCAAAAAGGGAAAAATTTTGACCGCCCCGTCAAACGGGCCCCGGCAAACAAATGAAACGCTGGGTGACACGGAATTGAATATTAATTTTAAAAGGCTGTGTGTGTGTGCCCCGTGTGTTGTTTTGTGTGTGTTTGTTTTTGGGGGTGTGTGTGTGTGTGGGGTGGGTGTGTTTGTTTTTTGTGTGTGGACGGGAAACTTTAAGGAATGTAGTGGGATTTGGGGGATTCTTTTTTTTGTATTTTTCTTTTAAATTCCCTCCTCTCTCTTCTCTCTCCCCTCTCTCTCTCTCTCTCTCCAAATTTTTTCTCTCTCTCCCTCTCTCTTCCCTTTTCTAAACCCCCTTTTTCTTTAGCTCGTTTAAAAACCTGCGGGGCCTCCTTTACCTTTTTGTGTGTGTGTGTGTGGTGTGTGTGTGTTGTGTTACAAATTGTTAGGTTCGTGGCCCTTTATCCAGTTTAGAGGAAACTTTTGCCCAAAACCCCACCGGGGGTCGTGCCCTCAAACACAACCCCAAACACACACACCCCCAACACACCCCACACACACACACACAACCCCACACACCAAAAACACACACCCGTTTACTTTTCCCGCAGTTACGCATCTTTAGCTAAAAATGAACAGCAAACTATGAATTTTGATAAGAAGTCTGTGTGTTTTGTGGTTCCCGTGTGTGTGTGTGTGTGGGTGTGTGTGTGTGTGGTGTGGTGTTTTTGGGGTGTTTGTGTTTTTGTGTGTGTTGGGGTTTTTGGGTTTGTGTGCGAAACCTTCCGCCCTGGTCCTCACCCTATTTATCCTTGGAACCACACCACCACGGGCGGGCTCCTTTCCCTACCCCCCCCCCTTTCCCCTCTCTCCCCCTCGTCTCTCTCTCTCTTTTTCCCCTTTTCCTTTTCCCCCTCTCCTTCCCAAAATTCCTTTTCTCCCTCTCCCTCCCTCTCTCTTTTCTCTTCTCTCTCTCCTTTTCTTTTACCTCTCTTTTCCCCTCAATGATGTTGCCCGTCTGACTTTTGATATACAGACCTCACTATTTTTTTTACTTCAAATTTACCCTGACGGAGGCGCTGCAGAAGTAAGTATTGAGTATAAAATAACTTGCTTAACTTATGCGACCCCGAGCACCGTCAGGACCTCGCCAAAGGGTACGATAATTGGGGTATTACCTGGATGTTCACGCCCCTCTCTCTCTCTCTCTCTCTCTCGCTTCTCTCTCCTCTTCTCCTCTCTCCTCTCCTCTTCTTCTCTTCGTCAGTTAGTTAAAGAACGATGCAGGAATACATGCAATTACCCCTAGATAGGTAGGTAGGTAGGTAAGTATGTCTCTCTCTCTCTTTCAGTCTGTCTTCGTCAGTAGTTAAAGAACGATGCGGGAATACATGCAATTACGCTAGGTAGGTAGGTAAGTCTCTCTCTCTCTCTCTCTCTCTCTCTCTCTCTCTCTCTCTCTCTCTCTCTCTCTCTCTCTCTCTGGTTGCGCAGGTATGTCCGCAGCGACCTAGAGAGAGACAGACAGACAGACAGAGAGAGAGAGAGAGAGAGAGAGAGAGAGAGATACGGCGTTCGATGCTGTGTGAGTCCTGTGACGTGACTAGAAATGGTTTAAAGCTGCATGAAATATTGGCTCCCTAAGGTGATGGTGTGTGTGTGTGTGTGTGTGTGTGTGTGTGATGTGTGGGTGGGGTTGGTGTGGTGTGTTGTGTGTTTAGGGGTCAAAGGAGGTGTTCTTAATCGATAACGTTGAGATGCAAAGTCGTTTACGTGGGTGAAGCTTGTGTGTGTGTGTGTGTGTGTGTGTGTGTGTGTGTGTGTGTGTGGTGTTGTAGGTGTGTGGTGTGTGTGTGTGTGTGTTGTGTGTGTGTGTGTTGTGTGTGTTTTTGTGGGTGTGCTGTGTTGTTGTGTGTGTGTTGGTGTGTGTTGTGTGTTGTGTGGGGTTGTGTGTGTGTGGTTTGTGTGTGTGTGTGTGTGTTGTGTGTGTGTGTGTGTTGTGTGTGTGTTTAAATAAGATAAACACACTCTTCTATATCACAATAACTTAACACGTCAAAAAAAGTTCGTATTCGGGGTACCACCAAATAAATCTCACTTTTGCATATCTTACTATTGAAGAAAAGAAAACTATAACAAAATAACAAAAGACCAACAGTTTATCTTCCCTTATCTTTTATTATTATGATTTACTATTATTATTATTATCATTATTATCATTGAAGAAAAAAAAAAGTTGATATTCCGAGTTTATTTAACATGAAAATCAAGTACCCATAAAATTTTCTTGCAACTTAACGCATCCAAATTAAAGAACGGAGAGAGAGAGAGAGAAGAGAGAGAGAGAGAGAGAGAGAGAGAGAGAGAGAGAGAGAGAGAGAGAGAGAGAGAGAGAGGAGAAGAGAGAGAGAGAGAGAGAGAAAACAAAAATAGTGTGGTTTATCTCGTTTCGTTGTAAAATCAATCTGGCGTGGAAACGTTGGCTGCTTAAACGCTTTCCGGGGTGGGAGGGAGGGGGGTTGCAGGGGGGGCAAGGGTAGGGGGGTTGCAGGTGGGCAGGGGCGGAGATACACTACTAATTCCCCCCCACAGCCTGTAACCCGTTCAGCACAATCCCTCTTAACCTCACCACGCCATGAAAACCTCGCGTCTATTAACACGTGACTAAAATACCATTGAAAAAAATAAACAACTTTTTTTTACACAAACCACCAGAATCGTGAGCCCTTTAAACTCACGCCATGCCAAACTTACGTCACTACTACCTCACGCCTCTCTATACTTGCATCCCTCCAAACGTATGCCACTCTATGTTCTAAGTAGTATTTAGATCATGTGTCACTCCATCTCTACCCCTCTAAATTTACGTGACTCCAAAATCACGCTCCGCTAAGCTCTGCTCCTCCACACTTGCGTCCCTCTTAAAAGTGTGTTACTCCAAACCTTGCCTCTCCAAAATAGTCATCCAACCCTCTGACCCTCAAGCTACATCACTCCACCCTCATGCCCACTCTAAATCTTTACTTCACTCCAACCCTCTGCCCCTCAAACTTACTCACTCCAACCCTCGCCCCCTAAGCTTACTCACTCCCCAACTTGCCCCTCCAAAACTCTACTTCACTCCAAACCCTCTGCCCCTCCAAACTATTCACTCCAACCCTCTGCCCCTCCAAACTCACTTCACTCCAACCCTCTGCCCCTCCAAACTTACTTCACTCCAACCCTCTGCCCCTCCAAACTTACATCACTCCAACCCTCTGCCCCTCCAAACTTACTTCACTCCAACCCTCTGCCCCTCCAAACTTCATCACTCCAACCTCTGCCACTCCAAACTCACTTCACTCCAACCCTCTGCCCCTCCAAACTTACTTCACTCCAACCCTCTGCCCCTCCAAACTTACATCACTCCAACCCTCTGCCCCTCCAAACTTACTTCACTCCAACCCTCTGCCCCTCCAAACTTACATCACTCCAACCCTCTGCCCCTCCAAACTTACATCACTCCAACCCTCTGCCCTCCAAACTTACTTCACTCCAACCCTTGCCCCTCCAAACTTACTTCACTCCAACCCTCTGCCCTCCAAACTTACATCACTCCAACCTCTGCCCCTCCAAACTTACTCACTCCAACCCTCTGCCCCTCCAAACTTACATCACTCCAACCCTCTGCCCCTCCAAACTTACATCACTCCAACCCTCTGCCCCTCCAAACTCACTTCACTCCAACCCTCTGCCCCTCCAAACTCACTTCACTCCAACCCTCTGCCCCTCCAAACTTACTTCACTTCAACCCTCTGCCCCTCCAAACTTACATCACTCCAAACTAATATCACTCAAACATCTGCCACTGTACTTACGCCCTCTAAAATTGCCTATATCCAACCTTTACCCCTCCAAACTTGTCACTCCAGCCCTCAGCCCCTACAAACTTGACCCTCCAACCTTACGTCACTCCAAACCTTGTCCCTCCAAATTTATGTCACTGCATCCTCTGCCCCTCCACACTCACGCCCCTCCACACTCACGCCCCTCCAACGTTTACCCTTCAAAAATTGCGTCTCTCCAACTCTTACCCCTCCAAACTAAGTCACTCCAACTTTCACCCCTCCAAACTCTCCCCCTCCATACTTACGCCCCTTTAAAATTGTCTCTCTCCAACCTTTACTCCTCCAACTTCTACCTCTCCAACCTCTACCCCTCCAACCTCTACCTCTTCAACCTCACACACCTCCAACCTCCTCGCGCACCTCCAAACAGCGTGGTTCCCAAACTGATCTCCCTTGCCAAGCCGCGCCATCCACTGGGTCACGGGGGAGAGAGAGAGAGAGAGAGAGAGAGAGAGATGAGAGAGAGAGAGAGAGAGAGAGAGAGAGAGCGAGGAGAGAGAGAAGAGAGAGAGGAGAGAGGAGAGAGAGAGAGAGGAGAGAGAGAGAGAGAGAGCGAGAGAGAGAGAGGAGAGAGGATGAGAAGAGAGAGAGAGAGAGAGGGGGGGGGGGGAAGGATGACACGCTGGTAATTAAATCATCCGCAATACTAAACCATCCAGGAATATTTGAACAGGCCTATATCCCGCTGGTAGGCTTAAAGAGTGGTGGTGGTGGTGTATGATTTATCTTTTTATAACCCGGTAAGAAGATGTGAAGGTGGTGTTGATTTATTGATTGACTCTTGCAAAGAAGGTGACAAGGTTCGAGGAGGAGGAGGAGGAGGAGGAGGAGGAGGAGGAGGAGGAGGAGGAGGAGGAGGAGGAGGAGGAGGAGGAGGAGGAGGAGGAGGAGGAGGAGGAGGGAGGAGGAGGATCAATTTCTTCTTGCTATCAAAGAACAAGAGAATGAGGGAGGAGGAAGAGGAGGATAAGGAACGAAGGAATAAGACGGATAACATGAAAACAAGAAGAGGGACAAGGAGGAGGAGAAGGAGGAGAAGGAGGAGGAGGAGGAGGAGGAGGAGGAGGAGGAAGAGGAGGGAGGAGGAAGAGGTGACTGTATGAGCACAACAACAGGTAGGACTTGTAGGAAGAAAAGGAAACACGTAGAAACACACAAGTATGTACATTAGAAGGAGGAGGAAAAGAAAAACAGAAGAGTATATAGGGACACAAGACTACATGGGAAGTATAAACAAGAGGAGGAGGAAGAGGGAACAAGCAGGAAACACAAGAGCACATTAGAAGTATGAAAAAAAAGAGAATAGGAGAGAGAGAGAGAGAGAGAGAGAGAGAGAGAGAGAGAGAGAGAGGGGGAGGAGAGAGAGAGAGAGACGAGAGAAAAGAGAGAGGAGAGAGAGAGAGAGAGAGATGAGAGGGGGAGAGAGAGAGAGAGAGAGAAGATGAGGAGAGGGAGATGAGAGAAAAGAGAGAGAGAGAGAGAAAAGAGAGAGAGAGAGATCCCAGAACCCCAGAAGCATGAACCCAAGACCACCCTTCAGAGAAACAAACCCCAGAACACCTAAGAAATGAACCCAAGAACCCCCTTCAGAGAAACAAACCCCAGAACACCTAAGAAATGAACCCAAGAACCCCCTTCAGAGAAACAAACCCCAGAACTCCTAAGAAATGAACCCAAGAACCCCTTCAGAGAAACAAACCCCAGAACACCTAAGAAATGAACCAAGAACCCCCTTCAGAGAAACAAGCCCCAGAACACCTAAGAAATTAACCCAAGAACCCCCTTCAGAGAAACAAGCCCCAGAAACACCTAAAAAATGAACCCAAGAACCCCCTTCAGAGAAACAAACCCCAGAACACCTAAGAAATGAACCCAAGAACCCCCTTCAGAGAAACAAACCCCAGAACACCTAAGAAATGAACCCAAGAACCCCCTTCAGAGAAACAAGCCCCAGAACACCTAAAAAATGAACCCAAGAACCCCCTTCAGAGAAACAAACCCCAGAACACCTAAAAAATGAACCCAAGAACCCCCTTCAGAGAAACAAAACCCCAGACACCTAAGAAGCATGAACCCAAGAACCCCCTTCAGAGAAACAAACCCCAGAACACCTAAGAAATGAACCCAAGAACCCCTTTAGAGAAACAAACCCCAGAAAACCTAAGAAGCATGAAACCCAAGAACCCCCTTCAGAGAAACAAGCCCCAGAACACCTAAGAAATGAACCCAAGAACCCCCTTCAGAGAAACAAAAAAAAAAAAAACCCCAGAACACCTAAGAACATGAACCCAAGAACCCCCTTCAGAGAAACAAACCCCAGAACACCTTAGAAATGAACCCAAGAAACCCCTTTAGAGAAACAAGCCCCAGAACACCTAAGAAATGAACCCAAGAACCCCCTTTAGAGAAACAAACCCCAGAACACCTAAGAAATGAACCCAAGAACCCCCTTCAGAGAAACAAACCCCAGAACACCTAAGGGAAATGAACCCAAGAACCCCCCTTTAGAGAAACAAAAACCCCCGAACACCTAAGAAGCATGAACCCAAGAACCCCCTTCAGAGAAACAAACCCCAGAACTCCTAAGAAATGAACCCAAGAACCCCCTTCAGAGAAACAAACCCAGAACTCCTAAGAAATGAACCCAAGAACCCCCTTCAGAGAAACAACCCCAGAACTCCTAAGAAATGAACCCCAAAAACCCCTCAGAGAAACAAGCCCCAGAACACCTAAGAAATGAACCCAAGAACCCCCTTCAGAGAAACAAACCCCAGAACACCTAAGAAATGAACCCAAGAACCCCCTTCAGAGAAACAAACCCCAGAACACCTAAGAAATAAACCCCAAGAACCCCCTTCAGAGAAACAAGCCCCAGAACACCTAAGAAATGAACCCAAGAACCCCCTTCAGAGAAACAAGCCCCAGAACACTAAGAAATGAACCCAAGAACCCCCTTCAGAGAAACAAACCCAGAACACCTAAGAAATGAACCAAGAACCCCCTTCAAAGAAACAAACCCCAGAACACCTAAGAAATGAACCCAAGAACCCCCTTCAAAGAAACAAACCCCAGAACACCTAAGAAATGAACCCAAGAACCCCCTTCAAAGAAACAAACCCCAGAACTCCTAAGAAATGAACCCAAGAACCCCCTTCAAAGAAACAAACCCAGAACACCTAAGAAATGAACCCAAGAACCCCCTTCAAAGAAACAAACCCCAGAACACCTAAGAAATGAACCAAGAACCCCCTTCAAAGAAACAAACCCCAGAACACCTAAGAAATGAACCCAAGAACCCCTTCAGAGAAACAAACCCAGAACACCTAAGAAATGAACCAAGAACCCCTTCAAAGAAACAAACCCCAGAACACCTAAGAAATGAACCCAAGAACCCCCTTCAGAGAAACAAACCCCAGAACACCTAAGAAATGAACCCAAGAACCCCCTTCAAAGAAACAAACCCCAGAACACCTAAGAAATGAACCCAAGAACCCCCTTCAAAGAAACAAACCCCAGAACACCTAAGAAATGAACCCAAGAACCCCCTTCAAAGAAACAAACCCCAGAACACCTAAGAAATGAACCCAAGAACCCCCTTCAAAGAAACAAACCCCAGAACACCTAAGAAATGAACCCAAGAACCCCCTTCAGAGAAACAAACCCCAGAACACCTAAGAAATGAACCCAAGAACCCCCTTCAAAGAAACAAACCCCAGAACTCCTAAGAAATGAACCCAAGAACCCCCTTCAAAGAAACAAAACCCCAGAACTCCTAAGAAGCATGAACCCAAGACCACCCTTCAGAGAGAGAGAGAGAGAGAGAGAGAGAGAGAGAGAGAGAGAGAGAGAGAGAGAGAGAGAGAGAGAGAGAGAGAGAGAGAGAGAGAGAGAGAGAGAGAGAGAGAGAGAGAGAGAGAGAGATGAGAGATAGAGATAGAGAGAGAGAGAGAGAGAGGACAAACCCCAGAACCCCCTCCGGAGTACTCACCGCATCTGAGGAGCTCCGGAGCCAGCAGGTTGGTGAGGTCAGGCTCGTCGCCGTACCAAAACACCCACAATTCCTTGGGGGAGTGGCGGAGGGAGTGGCGGAGTTGGTGTTGGGCGTGTTGGTGCTGGTGGTGGGACATGTGTGGGGAGGGCGGGGTGTCCTGGGGGCCCCGCCATGTCTTCCTCCACACACACAGCACGTCGGCGGCGATCATGCGGGAGTAGGAGACCAGTACGGGGTCCTCCAAGGGGTCAGCTGGCAAGCCCCCGACGCCGCCACCGCCGCCGCCGCCGCCAGTCGCGTAGCAGCTTCCGCCAGGGTTGTCCCACACGTACACTCGCCATTTGATTCCACACAAATCCGTCTGTAAAGGGAAACATAAAGGGAAACATTAGAGGTGTTAGCTAATTAAAAGTTTACCTGCTGACATGAAAATTAGCATAACCGTAAGTTTTTTTTGTTTACATAAAGATATGAACCCAAGACCACCCTTCAGAGAGAGAGAGAGAGAGAGAGAGAGAGAGAGAGAGAAGAGAGGAGAGAGAGAGAAGAGAGAGAGAGAGAGAGAGGAGAGAGAGAGAGAGAGGAGTAGAGAGAGGAAGAGAGAGAGAGAGAGAGAGAGAGAGAGAGAGAGAGAGAGAGAGAGAGAGAGAGAGGAGAGAAGAGAGAGAGAGAGAGAGAGAGAGAGAGAGAGAGAGAGAGAGAGAGGAGAGAGAGAGAGAGAGAGAGAGAGAAGGAGAGAGAGAAAGAGAGAAAGAGAGAGAGAGAGAGAGAGAGAGAGAGAGAGAGAGAGAGAGAGAAGAGAGAGAGAGAGAGAGAGAGAAGAGAGGAAGAGAGAGGAGAGAGAGAGGAGAGAGAGAGAGAGAGAGACTATTTTATTCCACACGAATCCGTCTGTAAAGGTAAAAATTAGGTGTGTTAGCTAATTAAAAGTTTACCTAATGACATGAACACTAAAATAGCCTTAACCTTTCATTTTTGATTCCACACAAGTCCGTCTGCAAAGGTAAACATAAGGTGTGTTACTTGATGAAAAGTGTACCTGGTGACATATACATTAGCATAACCTTAACCTTTCTTTTTTGTTTACATCATAAGGTCCGTCTAAAAAGGTAAACATTAGGGGTGTTAGTTTTTTTTTTCTTCTTCTCTCTCTCTTCAAATCACAAGGGACTGGGCAAGGGCAAAAAAAGGTAGTAACAAAAAGCCCACTTAATTGCCAGTCCCTATAAAGAAGACAGTAAGAGAGTAAACTTACCTATAAAGAAGACAGTAAGAGAGTAAACTTAGCTATAAAGAAGACAGTAAGAGGGTAAACTTACCTATAAAGAAGACAGTAAGAGAGTAAACTTACCTATAAAGAAGACAGTAAGAGAGTAAACTTACCTATAAAGAAGACAGTAAGAGAGTAAACTTAGCTATAAAGAAGACAGTAAGAGAGTAAACTTAGCTATAAAGAAGACAGTAAGAGAGTAAACTTACCTATAAAGAAGACAGTAAGAGAGTAAACTTACCTATAAAGAAGACAGTAAGAGAGTAAACTTACCTATAAAGAAGACAGTAAGAGAGTAAACTTACCTATAAAGAAGACAGTAAGAGAGTAAACTTAGCTATAAAGAAGACAGTAAGAGAGTAAACTTAGCTATAAAGAAGACAGTAAGAGAGTAAACTTATCTATAAAGAAGATAGTAAGAGAGTAAACTTACCTATAAAGAAGACAGTAAGAGAGTAAACTTATCTATAAAGAAGATAGTAAGAGAGTAAACTTACCTATAAAGAAGACAGTAAGAGAGTAAACTTACCTATAAAGAAGACAGTAAGAGAGTAAACTTACCTATAAAGAAGACAGTAAGAGAGTAAACTTACCTATAAAGAAGACAGTAAGAGAGTAAACTTACCTATAAAGAAGACAGTAAGAGAGTAAACTTACTATAAAGAAGACAGTAAGAGAATAAACTTACCTATAAAGAAGACAGTAAGAGAGTAAACTTACCTATAAAGAAGACAGTAAGAGAGTAAACTTACCTATAAAGAAGACAGTAAGAGGGTAAACTTACCTATAAAGAAGACAGTAAGAGAGTAAACTTAGCTATAAAGAAGACAGTAAGAGAGTAAACTTACCTATAAAGAAGACAGTAAGAGAGTAAACTTACCTATAAAGAAGACAGTAAGAGGGTAAACTTACCTATAAAGAAGACAGTAAGAGAGTAAACTTACCTATAAAGAAGACAGTAAGAGAGTAAACTTACCTATAAAGAAGACAGTAAGAGAGTAAACTTAGCTATAAAGAAGACAGTAAGAGGGTAAACTTACCTATAAAGACAGTAAGAGAGTAAACTTAGCTATAAAGAAGACAGTAAGAGGGTAAACTTACCTATAAAGAAGACAGTAAGAGAGTAAACTTACCTATAAAGAAGACAGTAAGAGAGTAAACTTAGCTATAAAGAAGACAGTAAGAGAGTAAACTTACCTATAAAGAAGACAGTAAGAGAGTAAACTTACCTATAAAGAAGACAGTAAGAGAGTAAACTTATCTATAAAGAAGATAGTAAGAGAGTAAACTTACCTATAAAGAAGACAGTAAGAGAGTAAACTTACCTATAAAGAAGACAGTAAGAGAGTAAACTTACCTATAAAGAAGACAGTAAGAGAGTAAACTTACCTATAAAGAAGACAGTAAGAGAGTAAACTTACCTATAAAGAAGACAGTAAGAGAGTAAACTTAGCTATAAAGAAGATAGTAAGAGAGTAAACTTAGCTATAAAGAAGACAGTAAGAGGGTAAACTTAGCTATAAAGAAGACAGTAAGAGAGTAAACTTACCTATAAAGAAGACAGTAAGAGGGTAAACTTAGCTATAAAGAAGACAGTAAGAGAGTAAACTTAGCTATAAAGAAGACAGTAAGAGAGTAAACTTAGCTATAAAGAAGACAGTAAGAGGGTAAACTTACCTATAAAGAAGACAGTAAGAGAGTAAACTTACCTATAAAGAAGACAGTAAGAGAGTAAACTTACCTATAAAGAAGACAGTAAGAGAGTAAACTTACCTATAAAGAAGATAGTAAGAGAGTAAACTTAGCTATAAAGAAGACAGTAAGAGAGTAAACTTACCTATAAAGAAGACAGTAAGAGAGTAAACTTACCTATAAAGAAGACAGTAAGAGAGTAAACTTAGCTATAAAGAAGACAGTAAGAGAGTAAACTTACCTATAAAGAAGACAGTAAGAGAGTAAACTTACCTATAAAGAAGATAGTAAGAGAGTAAACTTAATAATGAAAAGTTTACCTGGTGACATGAACATGAGCACAACTTGATCTAATACCCGTCTCTTACTATACCTGACAAATTACTCAAACAACTTATATAATTAAAGTCCGTCTGCACAGGTAATCAGTAAGGGTGTTAGGTCATTAAAAGTTTACCTGGTGACATGAAAATTAGCAATCTTAACTTTTCTTTTGTTTACATCATGAGGGACTGGCCAAGGACAAAAAAAGAAGCCACAAAACCCCGCTGGCTGACAGATAAATAATAAAAGATAAAGCAACAAAAATAAATTAAATAAAATAGAATATAAAATAACAAAAAAAAAAAAAAAAAAAAAAAAAAACCTATTACCCCCCTATAAACCAAAGAAACAAAAAATAAATAAATAATAATATAAGCGAAAGTGTGTGTGTGTGTGTGTCTCTGTCTGTCTGTCCGCGATAAGTGCCGCCCCCTGTGGCGGAATCCCATCATATGTCACAGTTTTGGAATCAGGTTGACCAGGGGAAGGTTTTAAGCCCACTTATAGGATGATCCGGTCACTTTTTTTTTTTTTTTTTTTTTAGCAGCTTATTAGCGAGAACTGTGAAGAAAAAAAAGTGGGTTGCGAGAATTGAGGAAACCTTGATGTAGGGTGATGGGTAATAGGTGAGTGAATGGGTGGGGTGATGGGTAATGGGTGTGGGGTGATGGGTGAGTGAATGGGTGATGGGTGATGGGTGAGGGAATAGGTGGGGGGTGATGGGTAATGGGTGAGTGAATGGGTGTGTGGTGATGGGTAATGGGTGAGTGAATGGGTGTGTGGTGATGGGTAATGGGTGAGTGAATGGGTGGGGGGTGATGGGTAATGGGTGAGTGAATGGGTGGGGGAAATACATACATTTCAGGAAAGTTAGAAGGGGCTATCTGGAGAGTCTGTGTTTGGTGGGCCGAGGTGGTGGGTAATGGGTCTATCTGGAGAGTCTGTGTTTGGTGGGCCGTAGGCCCACCAAACACAGGTGGTGGGCCACAGGCCCACCAATAGCCCTCCGCAGGAGCTAGCCAAAAAGTCCGCCCGGAGGGCGGCTTTGCTTTCAGGAAAATTAGAAGGGGCTATGATGTGAATGGGTTGGCGTTAATACATACATTTCTACATCCATGATTTCAGGAAAGTTAGAAGGGGCTATCTGGAGAGTCTTCGGCCCACCAATAGCCCTCCGCAGGAGCTAGCCAAAAAGGCCGCCCGGAGGGCGGCTTTGCGGCTAGTAAATAAATAAAATAGAAGAAATATAAAATAACAAAAAAAAAAAAAAAAAAAAAAACTATATACCCCCCTGGGGATAAACCAAAGAAACAAAAATAAATAAATAAATAAAATATAAAAATGTAAAATAACAAATAAAAAAATAAAATAAAGAAAAAATAACCTATAAACCCCCTAAAAAACAAAATAAAACTACCTATAAAGAAGTAAAAAGAACTAACACTCGTCTTGTTTACCTGATGAATGACACACACAACTTATATCCTATTCTTGTCCCAAACCTCTATGTCCGTCTACCTGTACACAATGTTATGCCATATAAGTATCTGTAATGATCTCTGGGGTGATAATGTGTATCCAATAGTAAGTACGAGTAATCAAGGTCAGGTTTTATACTAGTGGTGATGATGTATAGCCAATAATAACTAAGTAATCAAGGTCAGGTTTTATACTAGAGGAGATAATGTATAGTCAATAATAACTAAGAAATCAAGGTCAGGTTTTATACTAGAGGAGATAATGTATAGTCAATAAACACTAAGAAATCAAGGTCAGGTTTTATAATAGTGGTGATGATGTATAGCCAATAATAACTAAGAAATCAAGGTCAGGTTTTATACTAGAGGAGATAATGTATCTTCTATAATAATATAAGCGAAAGTGTGTCTGTCTGTCTGTCTGTCTGTCTGTGTGTGTGTGGTATAGGTTCCGCCCCCCGTGGCGCAAACACCTCATATGGCACATTTTTGGAATCAGGTTGACCAGGGGAAGGTCATAAGCCCACTTATGAGATGATCCGATCACTTTTTTTTTTCTTTTTTTTTAGCAGCCTATTAGCGAGAATTGTGAAAACAAAAGTGGGTTGCGAGAATTGAGGAAGCCTTGATGTAGGGTAATGGGTGAGTGAATGGGTGGGGTGATGGGTAATGGGTGTGGGGTGATGGGTGAGTGAATGGGTGGGGGGTGATGGGTTGGGGGTGATGGGTGATGGGTGAGGGAATAGGTGGGGGGTGATGGGTAATGGGTGAGTGAATGGGTGTGTGGTGATGGGTAATGGGTGAGTGAATGGGTGGGGGGTGATGGGTAATGGGTGAGTGAATGGGTGTGGTGATGGGTAATGGGTGAGTGAATGGGTGGGGGGTGATGGGTAATGGGTGAGTGAATGGGTGGGGGGAATACATACATTTCTACATCCATAATTTCAGGAAAGTTAGAAGGGGCTATCTGGAGAGTCCATGTTTGGTGGGCCTTCGGCCCACCAATAGCCCTCCGCAGGAGCTAGCCAAAAAGTCCGCCCGGAGGGCGGCTTTGCGGCTAGTAGTCAATAAACACTAAGAAATCAATGTCAGGTTTTATACTAGTGGTGAAAATGTAGAGCCAATAATAACAAAGAAATCAAGGTCAAGTTTTATAAGTTCATTGACCTCCCCTGTCCATCACACGTCACAGTTTTCCCTCCTGACCCTGAGTGACCCTCTGACCCCTCTTTGGACAGGTAACACGCCACGCAATCAAGGCCAGGTGAGGTCACAGCCTCCCCCCTCTTAACCGATCTCCCTGACCCCTCTTTAACCCTATCCAACCTCACGAACCCGAACACGTGATTCATGTATGGGTAATGGATGAAAGAGTGGATGAAAGAGAGGATGTTCAAGTGATGTGGATACAGTGTGGATGAGGGGAGTGGATGCTGGGAGAATGAGGATAGTGGGTGGATAGTGGATGAGTGGATGATGGGTGGATGAAAATGGTTTGTGTAAATAGTGTGGAAGAGAGGAGTGGATGCTGGGTGAATGAGAATGGTGTGGATACAGTGTGGATGAGTGGATGACTGGAGTGGATGCTGGGTAGTTACTCATAATAACTGGATATTTAATGGGTCAAGCACTCATAATTACGTATAAACACACACAAACACTACTAACACTCATAATTACGTAAAAACAAACACAAACACTACTAACTCATAATTACGTATAAACAAACACACAAACATTGCTAACACTCATAATTACGTAAAAACAAACACATATACACACAAACATTACTAACACTCATAATTACGTATAAACAAACACAAACATACGCACAAACACTAATAACACTCATAATTACGTATAAACAAACACATACGCACAAACACTACTAACACTCATAATTACGTATAAACAAACACACATACGCACAAACACTACTAACACTCATAATTACGTATAAACAAACACACATACGCACAAACACTACTAACACTCATAATTACGTATAAACAAACACATACGCACAAACACTACTAACTCATAATTACGTAAAAAAAAAAACAATCATACACACAAACACTACTAACACTCATAATTACGTAAAAACAAACACATATACGCACAAACACTACTAACTCATAATTACGTAAAAACAAACACATATACGCACAAACATACACACAAACACTACTAACACTCATAATTACGTATAAACAAACACATATACGCACAAACATACACACAAACACTACTAACTCATAATTACGTATAAACAAACACATATACGCACAAACATACACACAAACACTACTAACACTCATAATTACGTATAAACAAACACATATACGCACAAACATACACACAAACACTACTAACACTCATAATTACGTATAAACAAACACATATACGCACAAACACTACTTAAATCACGTCATAAATCGAATTACATCATAAACTTTCACATATCCCCCCCCACCTCCTCTCTGCCCCCTCTCCCCCCCCCCTCTTTCTGCTCCTCTTACCCCCCCTCCCCCCAAATGCCAGCAATCCATCAGTACGACAATAAAAAGAAGGAAACGAGAAAAAAACCATCATCAGTCCATATCAGTGTTGCCAACGACTCGTTAATGAAGACTCCAGCATTACAAGCGTTAGTGACCTTTTTTACGCCCTTTAAAACGCTTCATTGGCCCTTTAAACGTGTTATATTGACATCATAACGCACCTCTGTCCTCCCTCTCTCCATACACAATGAGAGAGTTAGACACACACAGAGAGAGAGAGAGAGAGAGAGAGAGAGAGAGAGAGAGAGAGAGAGAGAGAGAGAGAGAGAGAGAGAGAGAGAGAGAGGAGAGAGAGAGAGAGAGAGAGAGAGAGAGAGAGAGAGAGAGAGAGAGAGAGAAGAGAGAGAGAGAGAGAGAGAGAGAGAGAGAGAGAGAGAGAGAGAGAGAGAGAGAGAGAGATCGACAAAATACGTAATATAAACCAAACAAAAACATAAAATTAAACAAGTGTTGAATATCAAAGTTTAATATTCTTAAAGGATTAGGAACTTAAATCCACAACTATCCCACGGAGAGAGAGAGAGAGAGAGAGAGAGAGAGAGAGAGAGAGAGAGAGAGAGAGAGAGGAGAGAGAGAGAGAGAGAGGAGAGAGAGAGAGAGAGAGAGATTAGATTCCTCCAATGCATTTAACCATCATAACTGATAAGCGTTATCTCTCTAGTCTCTCGGCACGCTTCTGATAATGCGTGAATCACACACACACACACACACACACACACACACACACACACACACACACACACACACACACACACACACACACACACACACACACACACACAAACTTTCTCCTTCCTTGTCTCACGCTATTAAAGTCCTCGCATATGAAGCAAGCGGAACTACGTAGACAGATGGTAGTAGTAGTGGTAGTAGCAGTAGTAGTAGTAGTAGTAGTAGTAGTAGTAGTAGTAGTAGTAGTAGTAGTAGTAGTAGTAGTAGTAGTAGTAGAAGTAGTAGTAGTAGTAGTGGTAGTAGTAGTAGTAATGGTAGAAGTAGTAGTAATAGTAGTAGTAGTAGTAGTAGTAGTAGTAGTAGTAATGGTAGAAGTAGTTGTAGTGATAGAAGTAGTAGTAGTTGTTGTTGTAGTGGTAGAAGAAGTCGTAGTAGTAGTAGTAGTAGTAGAAGCATGACGTACTTTAAATGTGATTCTTCTGACTGTCGCAAAAGAGGAGGAAGATAAAAAAGACCAGTAGTAGTAGTAGTAGTAGTAGTAGTAGTAATAGTAGTAGTAGTAGTGGTAGTAGTAGTAGTAATGGTAGAAGTAGTTGTAGTGATAGAAGTAGTAGTAGTTGTTGTTGTAGTGGTAGAAGAAGAAGAAGAAGTAGTAGTACTACAGTACATCAGAACAGGGGAAGTCGGTGACCAGCCTATCCAGCTGTTCCTCCTTCCTTTCGGGGTTGATAAGTGAACATAAGAACATAAGAAAATAAGGAAGCTACAAGAGGCCGCGAGGCCTACACGTGGTAGTTCCTGTCACCTAACACTACCTACATCCACCTTTCATCCCCATCCATGAACCTATCCAGCTCCCCTTTAAAGCTCCCTAATGACTCCGCACTAACTACCTGTCTACTGAGACCATTCCATTCATTCACCACCCTATTTGTGAACCAGTTTTTCCCTATTTCCTTTCTAAATCTACGCTTTTCCAGCTTGAATCCGTTACTTCTTGTTCTACCCTGGTTAAAAGCCGTAAGAACTTTTCCTACCTCTCCTTTATTAAATCCCTTTATCCACTTAAAAGCTTCAATCAGATCGCCCCTTACTCTGCGTCTCTCGAGTGAGTGTAATTTTAATAACTTCAATCTCCTCTCATAACTAAAGTTACGCATCCCTTGTATCATTTTGGTCATCCTTCTCTGCACTTTTTCTAACACTATATCCATCCTGTAATATGGAGACCAAAACTGAACTGCATAGTCTAGGTGAGGCCTGACTAGAGCCAGATAAAGCTTTAGAATAACTTCCGCATTTCTACTTTTAACACTTCTGGTAATGAATCCTAATACTCTATTAGCTCTATTTCTGGCCTCAATCGCTACTATTACTACTACTCAGTAGTAGTAGTAGTAGTAGTAGTAGATGTATGACGTACTTTAAATGTGATTCTTCTGACTGTCGCAAAAGAGGAGGAAGATAAAAAAGGACCAGTAGTAGTAGTAGTAGTAGTAGTAGTAGTAGTAGTAGTAGTAGTAGTAGTAGTAGTAGTAGTAGTAGTAGTAAAAAGCGTATAATAGTTAGGTCACTGCTCTTTAACCGCTCCATCCTTGCTACACACACACACACACACACACACACACACTGTCACACACACACACAATGACATCTCCCCTCCTACCCTCCCTCCCCCCACACACACACACACACAAGCAACAAGCAAATCAATAATACACGACAACTCACGACCCGGATAACAGAATGAACAGGAAAGAACAGGAGGGGGAGGGAAGGGGGAGGCGGGAAGAAAGGAGGGGAGGGGACTGCAAGAGGAGGGGGAGGAAAAGTAAGCAAGCAATACAAGCAACTACAAGCAACAAGTGCCCCGCCCTCCTCCTCCTCCTGTACTTCTTCCTCTTCCTCTTGTGTACAGTTCTTTTTCTTCTCTCCTCCTCCTCCTCCTCTTCCTGTGTACACCTCTTCCTTCTCCTGCGTACACATCTTCCTCCTCCTCCTCCTCCTCCTGCGTACACATCTTCCTCCTCCTCCTCCTCCTCCTCCTGTGTGTACTCTCTTCTTCCTCCTCTTCCTTTACTCTGTAGTACTCTTAACCACACACACACTCATAGATACAACACCTGTGAATCATCTCTCTCTCTCTCTCTCTCTCTCTCTCTCTCTCTCTCTCTCTCTCTCTCTCTCTCTCTCTCTCACCTTGCCACGCACCGCCCACCTTTCACCCCTCCCTCCCTCCTCTCTCTCTTCTCTCTCCGTCACACACAACGTCACGGCCTAAATATACTTACCTACGTCTAAAAATACTTGAGATACAGATTGCCAGGACGTGTTGACTACAAAGGTGCGTCACAGAGAGAGATAGAGAGAGTCACGTTAGAATCATACGTCATTTCTCTCTCTCTCTCTCTCTCTCTCTCTCTCTCTCTCTCTCTCTCTCTCTCTCTCTCTCTCTCTAAAAAATTAATAGCTGTAAAAACTAGACATATGTAGTACTACCTCAACTACTTCAAATGAGTGTGTGTGTGCGTGTGTGTGTGCTCGTGCGTGTGCGTGTGTGTGTGTGTCTGATACTTGTACTTCTGATAACCACACGATAAATACTACAATAACAAAAAAATCAAATATAATAACAGTAGAAGCAACAGGAACAACAGTAGACAACAAAACAGACAACCAAAACATAAGCAGGAAAAGCAATAGAAAAGACAATAGATCATCATCAGTAGCAGCAGTTGTAGTAGTAGTAGTAGTAGTAGTAGCAGACCTCCCCCTCCCCCCGGCCAACAAC
>JACEEZ010016349.1:115000-120000 GCA_016584305.1 Chionoecetes opilio
AATGCACTCCCTTCACACACATACACACATACACACACACACACACACACACACACACACATACACACACACACACACACACACACACACACACAAGGTCATGCGGTGTAAATTCGTGGCATTTTTTTCCTTTCTTACCTCACAACTGTCTATAACGCACCGTAATGTATTTATTTTGATATTACGTTTGAGCCTATAGCGCCTGTAGGCTATTATAACTTCGCTTATGTCTAACGTATTGTATAACGCATCACACACTGTACGGATGTATATATAACATTAACACACACACACACACACTTAATGTAGTCTCCTTTTACATATAATTTACACTCATAAGGTTACGACTCGAAAGCTAAAACATGAGGAATTTTTTTTTTTATCTCGCAAATTCAATTAAATACTTTTTTTCTCTCTCTAAATATTTTACTCTTTCAATAATGATCTCTGAACACTTACTGCCTTAATTAATCCGTCTGCTAAGCCATATGTGTTATCAATTACTGTTTAAATAACAAAGAAATAAAAAATACACATGAAAACGCATGAATCTTGTTACCCTCAGAAATATCAATGAAAAAAACATATTTAAGCTTTTAGTCAAATAATAGTTTATAAAACGATGCAAGGAAGTTCTGTGGCTCGCGTAATAACAGTGATACCACATCGTAATAACAGAACACAGAACACCACAGAAAGATGGAGCAAGAAATAAAAAAGATAGCGAAGTCTAGGATTACCATTATGTGTTCACCTCACGAAAAAAGTTATATACAGAAAAGAAGAAAAAGAACAGCCACCAAGCATACTAAACACACACACACACACACACACACACACACAAAGATAAGCTATAGATAACGATAAATATAGATAGAGAACCCGAATCGTCACCAAGGTTAAGGAGAACGCGACACATGGATAGAAGAACATACGCATATAAATAAATAAACAGTCTTAAAAACGCTAATGCTCCAATTAACGAATAAAGAGAAAACGAGAAGGAAAAGAGACGGTAAAATAATATACGTAAGTGGATGAAAAATCTAAAATACACCGCTATCGTAAGGTACAAGTACAGACGGGGGTATACGCTATGCTGCGCGTGGCCTCGGTGCTCATCTCCGTCGCATTAACCCTTGACCCTGTGGTGGGTGACAACCTGTTACCCCGGGACACAGGGTTATAGTGTGACATCCGGGTTACCACAGTTACCTTCCCCAGGTTTCCCCAGGTACCCATGCATTTATTAACCCCGAAAGGAAGGATGAACAGCTGTTTGGGCTGGCCGCCGACCTGCCCTGGCCCGGATTCGAACCAGGGGCCTCAGATTCGTAGCTAGACACGCTAGCCACTACACCACGGAGGCGACTCATACATGCATTAATTTATTCAACTATATTTATTCTATTTCATTTCTATTAACTTATTCTAGTACGCAACAATGAAGCTTTAAAAAACACAGGTGGAAATACCCAGGTAGACGAGGTGTGGGCGTGGTGATTAATTAAGGCCTCAACAGGTGTTCTATCCCGCGCGGTCAATGTTCATACATATAGCGCGGAGAACAGGTGTGGAATGCGTAGTGAAAGGCAGGTACCGTATAATCACGCCAAATCATGTCTTACAGGCGGAATGATGAATAGGTGTGGCGCAGGAATATTTAATTAATCCCCACTAACCACTAACACCTGTAAATCTAACTAACTAACCACTAACACTTGTAAATCTGTTAATCGCCTTACGTGTATATAATTATATAAGATTAGTTTAACATGTTTAGTAAAGTACGTTTAAAAGAAAGTTTATATTTGTTTATTGTTAGTTGTTTACATTCTTATTTTTTATTTGTTTACATTTGTTTATTTTATTGTTATTTGTTTGCATTTGTTTGTTTTATTATTTGTTTACATTATTATATGTTAGTTATTTGTTTACATTCGTTTATTTATTGTAATTTGTTTACATCATTTTATTTTATTGTTATTTGTTTACATTATTTTGTTAGTTATTTGTTTACATTTGTTTATTTATTATTTGTTTACATCATTTTATTTTATTGTTATTTGTTTACATTCGTTTATTCTATTGTTATTTGTTTGCATTCGTTTATTCTAATATTATTTGTTTAGATTCGTCTTTTATTGTTAGTTGTTTACATTCGTATTTGTTAGTTATTTGTTTACATTTGTTTATTTTATTATTTGTTTACATTCAATAAACAAACCATGAAACCAATAAACAAACCATGAAAACCAAATAAACCAACCATGAAAACCAAATAAACAAACCATGAAAACCAAATAAACAAACCATGAAAATCAAATAAACAAACCATGAAAACCAAATAAACAAACCATGAAAACCAAATAAACAAACCATGAAAACCAAATAAACAAACCATGAAAACCAAATAAACAAACGTGAAAACCAAATAAACAAACCATGAAAACCAAATAAACAAACCATGAAAACCATTAAACAAACCATGAAAACCAAATAAACAAACCATGAAAACCAAATAAACAAACCATGAAAACCAAATAAACAAACCATGAAAATCAAATAAACAAACCATGAAAACCAAATAAACAAACCATGAAAACCAAATAAACAAACCATGAAAATCAAATAAACAAACCATGAAAACCAAATAAACAAACCATGAAAACCATTAAACAAACCATGAAAACCAAATAAACAAACCATGAAAATCAAATAAACAAACCATGAAAACCAAATAAACAAACCATGAAAACCAAATAAACAAACCATGAAAACCAAATAAACAAACCATGAAAACCAAATAAACAAACCATGAAAACCATTAAACAAACCATGAAAACCAAATAAACAAACCATGAAAATCAAATAAACAAACCATGAAAACCAAATAAACAAACCATGAAAACCAAATAAACAAACCATGAAAACCAAATAAACAAACCATGAAAACCAAATAAACAAACCATGAAAACCAAATAAACAAACCATGAAAACCAAATAAACAAACCATGAAAATCAAATAAACAAACCATGAAAACCAAACAAACCATGAAAACCAAATAAACAAACCATGAAAACCAAATAAACAAACCATGAAAACCAAATAAACAAACCATGAAAACCAAATAAACAAACCATGAAAACCAAATAAACAAACCATGAAAACCAAATAAACAAACCATGAAAACCAAATAAACAAACCATGAAAACCAAATAAACAAACCATGAAAACCAAATAAACAAACCATGAAATCCAAATAAACAAACCATGAAAACCAAATAAACAAACCATGAAAACCAAATAAACAAACCATGAAAACCAAATAAACAAACCATGAAAACCAAATAAACAAACCATGAAAACCAAATAAACAAACCATGAAAACCAAACGAAACATTAAAAAGGCGAATGTTTAGTTAGAATTACAACGCGAAATAAGTCACAAAAACAAAAGCTTATATAAAGCTATTATAACGAGAGTAGCAACAGGAAACGATTAGTTCATTCATTGATAACACGAAAGAAAGAATAAATAAACAAGCTACGTATCACAACAGATGACAGGAAGCTAGTTGTTAGTATTACAGTAGTTCATCACCTGCTATAACTAACACTAACTATCACTAATATCACTATCTACCACTAATAACACTAACACTCACTATCACTAACTAACACTCACTATCACTAACTAACACTCACTATCACTAACTAACACTCACTATCACTAATAACACTAACTATCACTAATAACACTAACTATCACTAACTAACACTCACTATCACTAATAACACTAACACTCACTATCACTAACTAACACTAACTATCACTAATAACACTAACACTCACTATCACTAACTATCACTAATAACACTAACTATCACTATCACTAACTAACGCTAACTATCACTAATAACACTAACTATCACTAACACTAACTATCACTAATAACACTAACTATCACTAATAACATTAACTATCACTAACACTCACTATCACTAATAACACTAACACTCACTATCACTAACTAACACTAACTATAACTAATAACACTAACTATAACTAATAACACTCACTATCACTAATAACACTAACTAACACTATCCCTAAATAACACTAACTGTAACTAATAACACTATCACTTATAACACTATCACTGAATAACACTATCACTAATAACACTAACTATAACTAATAACACTAACTATCAATTATAACACTATCATTAATAACACTAACTAACACTTATAACACTATCATTAATAACACTAACTAACACTACACTAAATAACACTATCACTAAATAACACTAACTATCACTAATAACACTAACTATCACTAATAACACTAACTATCACTATCACTAACTAACACTCACTATAACTAATTAAACACTAACTATCACTAATAACACTAACTAACAACATCACTAATAACACTAACTAACACTATCACTAAATAACACTATAATAAATAACACTATCACTAAATAACACTATCACACTAACTATAACTAATAACACTAACTAACGCCATCACTAAATATCACTAACTATCACTAGCTTCAAACAGGTGGTTGCAGCGTTAGGCGTGACGTCATGGTAGCAGCAGTGCGGCGTTATCTATGCAGCACTGATAGCCAATCTACAACACGCAACTATGTCAATCAGGAAAGCTGTTTGATTTGTGTTTGTGTTGCTTATCTCTGTCATCACTTATGGTAGTGAGTTGTGTGTATCTACTTCTGCTGCTACTGATGGTGCTGCTACTACCACTACTACTTTTATTATTGCCACTACTACCATTATTATATTACTGCTACTGTTGTCATCGATGTTACTACCACTACTACTTCAGTTACACTACTACTACTACTACTACTACTACTACTACTACACTACTACTACTACCACTACTACTTTTATTATTGCCACTACTACCATTATTATATTACTGCTACTGTTGTCATCGATGTTACTACCACTACTACTT
>JACEEZ010016349.1:125000-155000 GCA_016584305.1 Chionoecetes opilio
TAAAGATATGCAGGCAGGAGATGATGATGAAGGTGATGATAGTGATGATGCAAGATAAATAATGTATAAATAACAACAAGGATATGACGTACGGGATAATAGTGATGATGCAGTATAAATAATGTAAAAATAACTAAAGATATGCAAGACACGAGATGAGGAGGAGGAGGAAGAAGTATAAATAAATGTGTGATGAAAATGATACACTGTAATCGGTGGAGGAGCAGGTGGAGGATAAATGTGTGATGATTTTACACCAACTAAATAACATAACACTTTCTGCCATCATCCACACACACACACACACACACACACAGACAGACACACACACACACACACACACACACACACACACATCGAGATAAAACGAAGAAGGAATCAGATTGAAGAACACTGATAAGGGATTTCGAGAGAGAGAGAGAGAGAGACGAGAGAGAGAGGAGAGAGAGAGAGAGAGAGAGAGAGAAGAGAGAGAGAGAGAGAGAGAGAGAGGAGAGAGAGAGAGAGATTTGGCTTAAAAACTTCAACAAATGATAAAAGAAAAGGACAAGCACCATTACGCACACACTGTATACTTAGAGATTTACATACACACACACACACACACACGCACACACACACACACACACACACACACACACACACACACACACACGTCTGCATGTGCGCATTATGATGTTGCAAGAAATTCTCAGGACTTGAAACACCTAATGATGAGGGAAAAAAGAAGACTTGCCAGCTATCCTACTGGACTGTGTTGCTTTGTGACTGAGAGAGAGAGAGAGAGAGAGAGAGAGAGAGAGAGAGAGAGAGAGAGAGAGAGAGAGAGAGAGAGAGAGAGAGAGAGAGAGAGAGGGGGGGGGGGGGAATGTTCGCACCCTGTTATTTTTTTAAGACACGAGAATTGATTGTTTGTCATAAAAAAAACTAAATATTTAACCAAGGTCAATTTTGAGTGAGGGTGGTTGTGAGGATATCTGATGTACAGGTAGGTGTGTGTGTGTGTGTGTGTGTGTGTGTGTGTGTGTGTGTGTGTGTGTGTGTGTGTGTGTGTGTGTGTGTGTGTGTGTGTGTGTGTGTGTGTGTGTGTGTGTGTGTGTGTGTGTGTGTGTGTAACGATATGACACCTAGTCCTGAGTGGTATGTAGGATCTACGTAACTAGGGTACTAGGGAATGCTGGGACCGTCACACACACACACACACACACACACACACACACACACACATACACACACACACACACACACACACGACACATTACACACTAAGAAACGACTTCATTATTTCTCCCAAATCATGTATTGAGAGAGAGAGAGACAGAGAGAGAGAGAGAGAGAGAGAGAGAGAGAGAGAGAAGAGAGAGAGAGTGAGATGCAAGTAGGTGGTAGTGATATCCAAGGTCATTTCTCACCAACTCAACCAACCTCTCTCTCTCTCTCTCCTCTCTCTCTCTCTCTCTCTCTCTCTCTCTCTCTCTCTTCTCTCTCTCTCTCTCTCTCTCTCTCTCTCTCTCTCTCTCTCAACATAACTAAGCCTTGTTGCCCTTCAAGCCAATTTTCACATAGAACACGGGTGTCGAAACTGTGTGTGTGTGTGTGTGTGTGTGTGTGTGTGTGTGTGTGTGTGTGTGTGTGTGTGTGTGTGTGTGTGTGTGTATGTATGTATGTGTATGTGTGTGTGTGTGTGTGTGTGTGTGTGTGTGTGACTGACGAGCTGACAAACACGTGCGCAACTATAGCCACACACACACACACACACCTGTACATTAGATATCACAACCACTATCACTCAGTTCCACACACACACACCACTACACACACACACACACACACACACACCACACACACACACACCCACAACACCACCACAACCACTACACCACACACACACACACACACACACACACACACACACACACACCTTCCCATCCATCACCCTACCTGTCCACTTAACCCACTCAAATCCCACTCCCCACACCCACCTACCCTCTCACAAAACACATAGGCGTTAACACCCATTCCTCCCTCCCTTACTGACATCATTTGCCTCACACCTAACCTAAGCCTTCGTCAGTGCCTCCTGCAGAACCTTTACCTCCGCACCCATGGAGATATTAACCCCTTGAGGCCCAGAACGTAATTTCCATTGTAATTTGAGTACCATAACACGATTTTTAGTGAATATAAGCAATATTTTATAGCTATGACCTGTTTAGTATCCTTGTCCACTAACTCATTTGGTATATCCAGTTGTATTTCGTAATTTTATGGCTAACAGACGATTTTATATAGCAAAGGAAAGATCTGGGCGAGAAGGGGTTAAGGGTATGATTAATTAAGGGTATTATTTTATAAGGGTATAAGTATCATTTAGCCCCATTATACCTCCATGCCCGCAACAGAAGGAAGATACTGTACAAGAGAATGAATTATTGTAGGTGGAATGTGTTTATTGTGGTGATACGATGGGTTAGAATTGGAAGTATGTGTTTATTGTGGTGATACGATGGGTTGGAATTGGAAGTATGTGTTTATTGTGGTGATACGATGGGTTAGAATTGGAAGTATGTGTTTATTGTGGTGATACGATGGGTTGGAATTGGAAGTATGTGTTTATTGTGGTGATACGATGGGTTGGAATTGGAAGTATGTGTTTATTGTGGTGATACGATGGGTTGGAATTGGAAGTCTGTGTTTATTGTGGTGATACGATGGGTTGGAATTGGAAGTTAGGTTAGGGAAGATGGGTTGAATGGAAGTGTTTAAATTGGGATGATTACGATGGGTTGGAATTGGAAGTTAGGTTAGGGAAGTTTGGGTTAGGAATGGAAGTTGTTAGGGAAGTTGGGAATGGAAGTTTGGGTTCGATGGGTTGGGAATGAAAGTTGTTAGGGAAGTTTGGGTTAGGAATGGAAGTTGTTAGGGAAGTTTGGGTTAGGAATGGAAGTTGTTAGAGAAGTTTCGGATGGGAATGGAAGTTAGAGTTAGGGCATGGAAGTTTGGGTTTCATAAAATGCGTTGAATCATAAACAAAACTCATAAATAAACACATCAAAAGCTTCATAAATAAATAAAACAAAATGACAAACGGTGGGAGGAATAGGGGAGGGAGGATGGAACAGAGTAAAGGGAAGGGGGGATGGAATGGTAGAAATCCAATGGAAGTTAATACCTCAACGAAAGTGAGAGCGTAAGGAGAATACGAATGACTATAAGTGATATCACTCAACTCACACACCACCACCACCCAGATACTACTATACTACTACACTACTACACTACTACTACTACACACACTCACACACTACTACTACTACTACACTACTCTACTACTACCAACCTCACGCACCACACACCACCCAACCTACCAGACCACCGACCAACACTACCAAACCACACTCACTACTCACACTACTACTACTACTACTACTATCTACTACTATATCCACCACTCTTGTCCTCCTCTCAGAAGAACTAAGTGTAGTACTGAGGAGGCCTTCACATCCTCTACAGATAGAGTGTGGTAGCCAAGTGGTAGAGACAAAACCAGTACCACAACCACAACTGTCCACACTACACAACACTACTACTACACAAACACACAACACTAACACTACTACTACTTCCACATCACTACTACATACTCTACTATAATCATCTACTACCAATCCAGTCTCCAGTCCCACCGTCAGTAGTAGTAGTAGTAATAGTGTTGTTGTAGTGGTAGAGTAGTAGAAGAAGTAGTAGGAGTTCGTTGCTCTCGATCTTTACAGATCTCTTCAACGAACAAAACACACACCAACACACAACACACACACACACACACACACACACCTCACACAATCATTCGCCATATACGCAATTACAGGAATGAAAATGATGACCCAG
The DNA here is from genome assembly GCA_016584305.1 of Chionoecetes opilio. Classification (NCBI taxonomy): domain Eukaryota; kingdom Metazoa; phylum Arthropoda; class Malacostraca; order Decapoda; family Majidae; genus Chionoecetes; species Chionoecetes opilio. The sequence continues at coordinate 128,889 of JACEEZ010016349.1, forward strand.
CTAGAGATACGAGACGACCGAAGCAGAGAGAGAGCTGATGATGTGAGAGCACAGAGAGAGAACATAACCCAGAAGAGAGAAGAGAAGAAGACGTATTAACAAGAAACTATAACTTGTACGTAAACCACAACTAGCTAACTACCACTAACCACTATATCCCATCACATCGTCACTCCTCAGTTATCAATAGTAGTGTGGTGGATCGTACTCCACCCACCCTCAGCCTACCACTATTACGTAACCACCAACCACCATTCATGACAGCTTCTTCCCTTTCGCTGCCTAACCACAACACACTCAACATTCATAACTTCCTCTCCACTTCCACAACCACAATTCAAAACAAACTTATTCTACCACTATTATCTACTACAATCTGACCATAACCACAACACCCAATATTCGTCTGACAACCTTTTACTACCACTATTACAACTACCACAATCTGACCACCACACCAAGTACTCGTCAGACAACCTTTACTACCGCTACTACACCTACCACAATTTGAACACCTCACCACCACAATTAAACCCCCCTAACCACCACATCAACTACTCGTCTGACAACCTTTTACTACCATTACTGTAGCTACCACAATTTAAACCCCTCACCACCACAATTAAACCCCTCACCACCTCAATTAGAAATCTTCACAACTTTACTACTACAATTCACACCTGTTTGTACCTTGCTCTACCCCCACCACCACCACCACCACTACCACCACCACCACTATATAAAAAAAAACACTAACTGTTACAATTTAACCACTTCACATCTGTATCTTTCTTTACCTACCACCACCACCCACCACCACTCACCACTCACCACCACCACTCACCACCCACCACCACCCACCACCACCACTCACCACCCACCACCACCACCACCCACCACCACTCACCACCCACCACCACCTCCACCGACACCCCCATCACCGCCTCCGTCATTAGCTGTCCCCGCACGCTGCCCACTAACCCCTTCATCCACCTGGCTATCTAGCAGACTCATGCACTGACGCTCCCGGGGTATGACCCACATAATCATACTTACATGAGTGCGCACATGTACGTACTGACTTACACATGGCCAGGTGCCCAAAACACATACACACACTTTAACGCACGTGGCCCAACTGTTTCTGTGACTCAATTCCTAGAACCTCCCCCAACCCCCCATAAACCCCGCACCCCCACCCCCTGAAAAATCTGCCCCCAACTAACTCTTGTACCCCCCACAATACCCCATGAAAACCTCGCCCCCAACCCCCCATAAAAAACCCGCCTACCCCAACCCCACCTGAAAAACACGTACCCCAACCCCCCCATAAAAATTCTCCCCCAACCGCCCCATGAAAAATTTCCCCAACCCCCCATAAATAACCCGCCCACCCCGCGGAAAACCAGTCCCCCACCCCCCCTAGCCTAAAACTTCTCACCCGTTCATGAAGTTTGGTTTAATCAGATGAAGAGAAAACATATATATATTGAATGATTCTTATAATACTTGTTTCACTTATGTGTGTATAATATTATTCAAAACATAACCTATATCTTTATTTGCTTTAGTACTAAGTTCATTCCCTCATGTCTATATTAGATTGTTGTTTTATCTGTATGCCTTAGGGTGAGAATAAAATGACTATTATCATTATTATAACCGCGTGTCATCACCTCACGAACTATTATTACCATTATTATTATTCATATCATTAGTTCATTACTATCATCATTCATTATCAAATAGAAATCTCTCCTACAACGTATCAATAAACTAAAGCACTAAATACAAATACATCAACATCCCTTCCCCTACAAATACGTGACTAAAGACATAAATAAATAAAGAGGGTTGAAAAACAAATGCTAAATGATGAATCGATAAACCTAAATAACTTAGTGTTCCAATAAAGTAGCTAAGTTACGAGATACATAAGTTAGGATATATGAAATGAGTCACCCCGGGAGAGGGAGAAAGAGAAAGGGGGGGAGAGAGAGAGTGAGAGAGTAAGAGAGGAGGGGAGAGAGAGAGAGGGGAGAGAGAGAGAGAGAGAGAGAGAGAGAGAGAGAGAGAGAGAGAGAGAGAGAGAGAGAGAGAGAGAGAGAGAGAGAGAGAGAGAGAGAGAGAGAGAGAAACATCCTCCATTGAAGCTATAATGAAAGGTAGACAAAGGTGTATTAATAATGTACCATATCTCTCTCTCTCTCTCTCTCTCTCTCTCTCTCTCTCTCTCTCTCTCTCTCTCTCTCTCTCTCGTGCTGACCTTAACGCCGATCGATCCGTCAACGCACGATTGCTAACGCAACTTTTTTGGGGGGAAAAAGGTAAAACTTCCTAAATTTAACGGTGACTTATCTCTCTCTCTCTCTCTCCTCTCTCTCTCTCTGTGGGGGATTAGTAGGATAAGTGTAAAAAAAAACTTAGATTATTCTGTTTCATGAATGGGAAGTCACCTCACACACACACACACACACACACACACACACACACACACACACACACACACACACACACCTTATTCAAGCCGCATGTATTAAATTTAAGAAATTTTGCTCCGACAGACAGGGTAATGTTTTTTTTATTTTAATGACGTTTCGTGTGAGATCATAATGTGTGTGTGTGTGTGTGTGTGTGTGTGTGTGTGTGTGTGTGTGTGTGTGTGTGTTGTGTGTGTGTGTGTGTGTGTAGACTAGTGTTAGGTGATGAGATACAACACATAGATAGATAGATAGATAAAGAGAGAGAGAGAGAGAGAGAGAGAGAGAGAGAGGAGAGAGAGAGAGAGAGAGAGAGAGAGAGAGAGGAGAGAGAGAGAGAGAGAGAGAGAATCAAAACTTAAAACACAGCAAAACAACATCCTGTTAGTTCTCCATCGGAATACTTTTCCTCCCCTCCCCCTAACCCCCCTCTTTCCTCCCCCCTCCCCCTAACCCCCCCAACCCAAACACACCATCACAAACACGTCCACACTGCCACAGCAACTATCACACACACACACACACACACACACACACACACACACACACCACACACCACACCTTCACTATACTTATTATGCTCAACATCATGGGGGAGGAGAGAGAGAGACGAGCGAGATGAGAGAGAGAGAGAGAGAGAGAGGAGTACGAGAGAGAGAGACGGAGAGAGGAGGGACAAACTTATACACTACATTCGCCACAGATTAAAGAAATGATTGAAAAAGGAAGAATGAAGATGAGGAAGATGTACGCTACTACATCGAAGGAGAAAAGAGGAGAGAGAGGAGATGAGAGAGAGAGAGAGAGAGAGAGAGAGAGAGAGAGAGAGAGAGAGAGAGAGAGAGAGAGAGAGAGAGAGAGAGAGAGAGAGAGAGAGAGAGAGGAGGGGGACATAAATTATACACATACATTTCGCCACAGATTAAAGAAAAATGATTGGAAAAAAGGAAAGAATGAAGAGTGAGGGAAAGGGAAAGAGTTACGCACTACTAGTGAGAGAGAAGAGAGAGAGAGAGAGAGAGAGAGAGAGAGGAGAGAGAGAGAGAAGAGAGAGAGAGAGAGAGAGAGAGAGTGAGTAGTACAGTAGTAGTAGTATAATTAGGATGAGATAGATAGTTTAGCACAATCAGGAGGCGCTGCGGTGTGCTATCTAATCGTCAACCTTGATATGTTGTCATTGGGTGGCTCCTTCCCTGATAAGACACAGTAACCCACATTTGCCATCAAGACGCCCTGCCCTGCCCTGCCCTGCCTATACCCAGCCCCGCCCAGCCCTGCCCTACCCTACCCTACCCAGCCCCGCCCTGCCCCCTACCTTGCCCTGCCCTGCCCTGCCCTGCCCTGCCCTACCCAACCCCACCCTGCCCCCTACCTTGCCCTGCCCTGCCCTGCCCTGCCCTGCCCTACCCTACCCTATCCTGCCCTGCCCTACCCTGCCCACACACCGTCACCGCAGAGCCAAGATAACACCGAGACCTAGCAGAAGCATGACGAGGATAGATAGATAATACTAGATAAGACCTTAAGAAAATAAGGAAGTTACAAGAGATAGGACAGGTAAGATATTAATACCCATAACATTGATGCCCGGGAAGATGAAGATAACAATGATGAAGATAACAATGATGAAGATAACCATGATGAAAATTATGAAGATAACAATGATGAAGATAACAATGATGAAAATGAAGATAACAATGATGAAAATGATGAAGATAACAATGAAGATAACAATGATGAAGATAACAATGATGAAAATGATGAAGATAACAATGAAGATAACAATGATGAAGATAACAATGATGAAAATTATGAAGATAACAATGAAGATAACAATGATGAAAATGAAGATAACAATGATGAAAATGATGAAGATAACAATGAAGATAACAATGATGAAGATAACATATGAATGAGAAGATAACAATAAACATGATGAACAATGATGAAATGTAAAAGGAAACAATGATAATAAGAGAAGATAACAGAATGATGAAAATTGATGATATGGAAGAGGATAGAACAATAGCACAAAGACGTGATGACATGAAATTGTTGGGAAAAATAAAAGGGAGGGAGAAAAAGATTAGAAAAATTGTTAGTATCAATGTTATTGTTTTATTATTATTATTATTATTATTATTATCATTATCATTATCATTACTATTGTTGTTATTCATTAAATAAAAATATCTTAGCGGATCGCTGTTTAGACTTTGATAACCACGCTAGTAAATATGAAAATATAAATGAGTATGAAAATAGAAGTAGTATCATTCATTTATAAAAAATCAATAATGACGACACCTAATAAAAAATAAAATAGTAACAATATTATTAATAGCATCTGATCTGTGAATCCCCTATCACGCACACACACACACACACACACACACACACACACACACACACACACACACACACACACACTCAAACACACACACACACACACACAAGCACCAATCCAAACAAACGTCAGGGTGGCGGGCAGGCGGGCAGGCGATGGCAAAACGTTTCCATCTCGATAAAGTATGTCAACAAACAAACATTTGAACAGCCCCCGTTGGTCACCCCGCGGCGCCAATCACTTCATAACAACGCTCGCTATCAAGGCACAGAGGGAGACACGGGAGCAAAGGACAGGAGATAAGAGACAGGAGAGACAGACAGACAGACAGGAAGGATGATAAGACACATAAAGGATACAACTCATAAAAGAAGTGTAAATGGATGTAAATGGATGGAAGCAAAGGACGGAGGGAGATAAGAGACAGGAGAGTCAGACAGACAGACAGGAAGGATGATAAGACAGAGGATAAAACTCATAAAAGAAGTGTAAATGGATGTAAATGGATGGAAGCAAAGGACAGAGGGAGATAAGAGACAGGAGGAGAGAGAGAGAGAGAGACGAGACGAGGAGAGAAGGAGAAGAGAGAAAAGAGAAAGAGAACGGAGGAGAACAGAGAGAAAGGAGAGACAGACCCGCAGACAGGAAGGATGATAAGCACAGAGGATAAACTATAAAGAAGTGTAAATGGATGTAAATGGATGGAAGCAAAGGACAGAAGGATAAGAGACAGGAGAGACAGACAGACAGACAGGAAGGATGATAAGACACAGAGGATAAAGAAAGTGTGAATGGATGTTGATAAAGGCACAGTAGCGGCAGACAAAGAAAGGAAGGCAAGTCAAATGTTGTCGAGCAGTGTGTTAGCCGGAACGATTTGGCTTAGGTAAGAGATGGGAGAGCGATCGATGATGGTCAAGTCTTGGCCACTGGCGGGAAATATAGAGTGAGCGAGGGAAGAGAGGGAGAGGAGAGGGGAAGAGGGAGGGGAAGTGAGAGGATGACTGTGTGTGTGTGTGCTACTGTTGTTGTTTATGATAGTGGTGGTGAGGGAAGTAGTGGTGTTATCTGTAAAGACTGACACACACACACACACACACACACACACACACGAGTAACAATAGCAATAGCACAGGGTCTTTATACTACAAGGTAAAGACAACTAGACACACACACACACACACACACACACACACACACACACTCACACACACACTCACACACACACACACACACACACACACCGAGTAGCTAAAGCACAGGCTCTTTATACATGGTAAATACGCGCACACACACACACACACATACTTCAAATACTTTCACTCACTTCTATCGAGAGGGCGTGATTGGTGAGGGGCGTGGGGGCACAAAAATGGGCTGACATACAAGCCTTACAAATAACTGTCTCAAATCACAACGCCTTAACCCCCCCCCCCCCCCCACCCCAACACACACACCCTTGATGAGCCAGTGAGGCGTCAGACACTTCCCTTGCCTCACTGGCTTAACTAAATAATCTCTTTTGAGTCGCCACTTGTTGCTACTACTACAAAATTAATACAACATATATTACTAATGCATTTTCTGGTATTTAACTGCTCTTTATATACTTTCTGGTCAGGTACTTTCTATATTTGATTTTGCTCTTCTCCGCTCTTAGTAGTATCGTGATGAACAAATATTACTTCTCACTGTTTATCATAGGCAAAGGATTACTAAGAAACCTTGCTCTGTACTGGAGTTCAATGTATGTTTACGTTATACTAATGCAACATCTATCATTCCTTATGCACAACACACACCTCTATCTCTTCACTATAGCGGCTTCTCTCTCTCTCTCTCTCTCTCTCTCTCTCTCTCTCTCTCTCTCTCTCTCTCTCTCTCTCTCTCTCTCTCTCTCTCTCTCTCTCTCTCTCTCTCTCTCTAATCTCTTCACTCCTTGACTTAATTTCTTCATTTTTTTCCTTTCATCTCCATATCTACCACATCTTTCCTTCCTCCTCCTTTTCCTGCTACACCTCCTCTCTCTCTCTCTCTCTCTCCTCTCTCTCTCTCTCTCTCTCTCTCTCAGAACCACACCTATAGAACACTTCACTTCCCCCTGCAGGAGTGAAAGGAGAGAGAGCGAAGGGGGAGAGGGACAAGGAAGGAGAGAGAGGGGGCAGGGGGGCAAGGAAGGAGAGAGAGGGGGCAGGGGGGCAAGAAAGGAGAGGAGAGAGGGGGGAAGGGGGCTAGTGTCACATGCCCCCCCCCCCTTCACCTTACCCTCCTCTTCACTGTTTACCTGTCACAATCAACACTCAACACGTGACAGTACCAGATAACTAATGAAGGGTTTTTTCTTCTCTTTAGTTACCAAGTTGAACACAAAAGTAGCATGACGTTTATCTTATTTTTTTTACTATTTTTACCCCTCGCTGTCACTTTCCCTCTTCTCCCCTTGTACTACACACACGTGAGAGGGGAATTTAACAGTGTCACATGTATATAAGACCCTTTAAAAGGTCAGTTGTTGCCATGTAAACAATGTAAATACCACGGATTTATTGCATCACTATTTCATCATTTCCACATCGTTTTAAACACGTTAAGTTATGGTTATCACGTGGGCGTCTCACCTCGTCGCTTTAACACATTTATCCACGTCTAACACAACCACAACAAGGCAATAATAATCATTTTCTACATTCTTTTCCTCTGCACACACTATAGTTATTTGTATCGTGCAGAGAGATAAATGTGGTGGTTTTATCGAGTGAAAAATGAAGAAAAACGGCGTATATAAAAACTTTCCTTTCACTCCACACACACACACACACACACACACACACACAATGAAGCGTAACTCTGCGTAATATAGCCTTAAGGATCTATTGTTTACTCCTACAATTATCTTTTAAAACAACCGGATCCATCACACACACACACACACACACTCCCCCCCCCACACACACACACTCCCACAAACTCACACACACACTCACTCCCACAAACCCACACACACACACACACTCCCACAAACACACACTCCCACAAACACACACACACACACTCCCACAAACACACACACACACACACACACACACACACACACACACTCCCACACACACACACCACACACACACACACACACACTCCCACACACACACACATTCCCACAAACACACACACATCAAACAAGTAGGCAATCTATAATTCTTCATTGCCTTCCTAACCCTACCGTGTTTTATATCTCTTCACCCAGCGTGTTAAAGCATCGCGGTGGTAGTCATCATAACACTGCCATAAGGTCGATGTTAAGCCGATAAACCCTTTAATACTCTAATACTTTTTTTCTGTGACATTAGCACATCCCAACACTGATACATATGTGTGTGTGTGTGTGTGTGTGTGTGTGTGTGTGTGTGTGTGTGTGTGTGTGTGTGTGTGTGTGTGTGTGTCAAAGCTGCATCATACGTCGATAGGTTCAAAAGTGTGTCATTCATTACATTGCATCAATGTTACTGTATTATGCGCATCCGGCTTAATATCCATTCTCTTTTGTATCTGTCAAGTGAAATAATAGCACTTTTTGTAGCATGTGTGTGTGTGTGTGTGTGTGTGTGTGTGTGTGTGTGTGTGTTACCGTGCTTACACCGGAACAAGCATCACCACAATCACCGCTCGTTTTTCCCATACTTTACAACCTTTTACAAACGAGCACACATCTTTTAAAAATATACCTGCATCCCCATAGCACACACACACAAACACACACAAACACGCAAACACAACAAACACACACACACAAGAAATACAACAAAAACGAGCATAATACACCCAACAGTTAAGCAGTGAAGAGGAACAAGCTGAAGAAGGTAGTGGTGGTGGTGGTGGTGGTGGCGGGAGGGAGGACTGCACCACCACCACCACCACCACCTCACCACACACCTACATAGGCCTCCCGTTATAGGCTCACTAAAACACACCTCACCTCACCTATAGGCTCGCTAAAACACACCTCACATAACCTCTTAACACACCATAATCCCGGACACACCTTGGGAGTAAAATAACTAACTTGCAACAAGAAGAAAGCAAAAACGATTAAGTCTCCACCCTTCTCCCCACCCCCAAGACCCCAACAGATTTCACCTCGGCAACCCCCTCCCCAACCCGCCCGGCTTCCCCCACTCCACTCCCTCCCCCCACGCAGATGGTTTCCACCCTTACTAACTTCTCGTGTCTCCTTTGAACACACTCCTTTTTTCCACCTTCACTCACGCATTCCACACACTCACAAATCCACCACAAGCATATAGTATTAACCACTAAAGATACATGGCTTCCACGCACTCATCCATCACTTATGGGGCTAAGGAAAGGTGGGGATAAAGGGGGAAATCTAATATAGGGCAAGATCATTCATAGGCATTGGGTGAATTTGGTTCCTTACCCGCACCACAACATTCAGGAATTTTTAGGTATTACATGGAATTTCTAGTAAAGATTCATTGTTTTAGGGAGTTAGATGATATTTACAGGTATATTAAGGTTCAGGTTTAGGGTGAGAGGTATTAACAGGGTGGTAAATACAGGAGAAAAGAGAGAAAAGTCAATATATGGAGCCTAACAATTGGTTCTTCTGCAATCTTACTCTTATGAAAGCGAATAATTTAGTTTAGCAGAGTTCAGGGTAAAATAAAGGTGGTAATAGGATAGGAAATACAGGACTAGGGTAGTGAATACAGGAAATACAGTATATCAGTGATAAATACAGTAATAGAGACAAAAGGTATGAAGCAGTAATTAGAGGTAAGAATACAAAACCAAGAAATTAGTTTAGCAGGTTTGTGTTATGGTTTAAGGCTGTATTAGGGTGTTACATAGAAGAATAAAGGTCAGGTACGTCATACAGGTAGGAAATACATAAAATACAGGTAAAGAAATACAGGAGGAAGGTTAAAATTAGATGACACAGAGTTGGTTCTTGATTCAAACACTCTAACCAAGAAATACAGGTTCAGGGTAGTAAATACAGGGAAAGTATACCGTTAGAAGGTTGGATATACAGGAGGAGGGACTAAATAAGGTGTAAAACAGTTGGTTCGACTCGATTCAACCCTAAACTCTCACCAAATTAAGAAATAAGTGTGGCAATCTTGGACAGTACATGGAATTTTTAGCAAAGATCATGTGTTTTAGGGCATGAGACGATAGGTAAGGGTTGACTAGGGTTCAGGGATGTCGTGTGAGGCAGTAAAAGGGTAGGAAACATGGTAGAAAGGCCGAAATAAGGCGACAAACACTTGGTTCTCCCTCACCCAAACACGAAATCTCACCACAGGTACGCTAGACTTGGAATTTCTAGCAAAGGTAATGTATTTAAGGCCACCAGACGACGTGTGTAGGTATATCAGGGTTCAGGGATGTGGTGAGAAGCAGGGAGAGGGTGGGAAATGAAGGAGGAGGGGTGAAATAAGGTAACAAACAGTTGGTCGTTCATTCAAACACGGACACTCACCAAGGCAAAGAAGTTGGTGTGGCAGTCTTCCAGGCTTGCCCCGTTTGTTTGTGAGTTGGTGGACATCATCGACCCATTTTCGACACTAGCCTTCTATCCATGCACACGCTATGGATTAATCACCCGTGTAAACCACCAGATAAGCACAATCACTCCATTGGATCTACAGTATAATGGCGGAGAGGAAATGGGACACGTTCCAATGATGTGCCAGACAGTGTTGCCACCCGCCACTCACACCACTTCCCACCTAACACACTGATTTTTCCCTCCAAATACCCACAAATCATGGAAGAAATCCCACGTATTTTTTACCCGCATATTTACATTGATAGTGACCAAGTTATACCCACGCGTTAATTGCAGGAGGTAAGTTTACAAATAAATTAATAAGAGAAAATAGTTTAGCTTAGGGCAAAATGAAGACTAATCCTTTTCCCTCCAAATACCCACAAATCATGGAAGAAATCCCACGTATTTTTTCCTCGCATATTTGCATTGACAGTGACCAAGTTATACACAAGCGTTGATTGCAGGAAGTAAGTTTATAAATAAATGTAAAAAAAAAATTGTTTAGCTTAGATCAAAATTCCATATACCGTAATTAGTATTTAAATCACAATTGCATTTAATTATTACCTCAATACACTAAATAGCTTATTCATAGTACCTTAATGTATACCTAATTACTTAAAGAATGATCTAAGAAACAAAACAGTAGGTAGGTATAAGTGTGAAGCGGAATTTCAATGATAAAGGTGTTGTGATGAAATTATATTATCTCAGCTAAAACCAAATAACAATCTTCAGTGGTTAACACCTACAACCTTACTTTAAAAAAAACATGAAAACATTCATTCGTGTGATGCACATGAAGGGAAATTATTTAAGGAATATGAATGATTATCATCGCCGCTCCCGCCACTTTACCTTAATTCACTGCACTGTTTATTTAGCCCTGTCAGTGAATAATCAGGTAAAGTATGCATTTAAAAAAAAAAATGTTTAGGGTGGGGTCTGTGCGTTCCTTACCTACCTTATTACGCATTTCTAAAAGTAATTTATCAGCAGCTTGTCAAGAACATTATCATTTATCTCCTTCCTCAGTGGGAGGGGCGATAAATTCTGAAGGGTTGGGAGCGTTCACTCTGAAAAATCATAAAAAAATGCATACTTTATCTGATTATTCACTGACATTCCTAAATAAACAGAATGAAGTGAATTGAAGTTCTTATCACCTGTACTTGGCGTGGCGGTGAAGAGTTCTTACCGTGGCTTCTGAGGGTGCGAGCAGCGAGAGTCACGCGTGGAGTTCCTTGCAGTGATAACCCAGCCCTGATGAGGAGCAATTACCTCTACTGGTCCTCCCACACTGCAGCCCCGCCCTGCCTTACACTGCACACCCAGGCAGGGATGTACAGGGCTTACCTGAGGACACCCAATGGTCTGTCTCGGGCATGAGGTCACGGGGAGTTGACAACCAGGCAGGGACAGCGATAGCAGGAGACCCTCGCTGTTGTGACGTGCTTGGCCTCCCTGTAGGCTGCTTCTGTGCCCCGTCTTAATTGTGCCCCATGTGTGAAATCTGGGGACAGTAAACATTGGTCAATCATTTTGCTGCTTCGGTAATGTGATCAAGATGGATTAATGTTCCCCACAAAGCGCCGGCACAGGTCAGAGAGCCGGAGATGAGCGCCGCGGCAATGCGCAACAATAATAAGTGAGTGCTTTACCTTTCACCCTCGGAATAAAAAATTCGAGGCTAAAATGTAGGTCATGTCCTGGGAAATACTGGAGTGTGACATCCCTGTGTCTGTGAGTGATGAGCATGCACATATAATCAACCACGAATTATTGAGTTTCTATCATACCGTTATGGCTCGGATTGTTCTCCCCTGCTGCCCAATACCCATTTATGCATCTCTCATCACTCGCAGACAGATGCAGGGTCAGTGGGGGCAGCCTGAGGGAGTGCCCTGACTCAGCGTACAGCAGGGTGTGCCGCGGGGTAGTGACGGGAGGCGCTGCACGAGAATCAGACGCGTACTGCTGGGTGGCAAAGAACTACTTGTGCTTCTACTCCCTACAAGGTCATTAATCTACGTAGATGACCTCCTTTTTGACATTTGACTGCCTAAATATTTACTCTCTATATATAGGCTATATTATTTCTTCTGCAAACAAGTAGTGTCCTTATGTGAAAATAAGTGTATGCATAGTTAATGATCTGCTGGTTATCTTCCCACAAAAGATTAATTAACCACAAATACTCCTACACGCGGACAAAACTTCCACCCTAACATCTTACTTAATAATAGTTAAAAGGCTTTCCCACAAAAATTCCTTCGGCAGGCAATTTCTCCCACAGATTCATGGGAGGCTCAGCAGAGTGGCTACACTGGTTCCATGTAAAGGAGGTGTTAAGGGACCAATTTTACGCCCACCCATTCCACCTTGCTTGCAGGCTGCTAAATGACTGCATGGGGATCATAGAAATATACTTAATTATCATGAATCAAAACAGAAGGTGTTAATAGTGAAATATAGGCATTCTAGGCAGTGTATTCTGTCAGATGTTACAGGACAGTTTTACGCCCACCCATAAAATCTTGCTCTCCACTCTTCTTCAAGCCTCCTAAATGACTGAATTGTTAGACAAGCTCAGATATTAATATTTCTCAACCTAAATACAATTAATAATGAATTAGAGGGAATTTGAGTATGATTGATGAGTAACTGGCAACGTTCTCTGTCAAAAGCCGTCTTGTATCCAACAACAAATTTAGCCTTTTCTCCACATATACAAACGTCATAAGAAAATTGAAGTACATACGTAATTATTTGATATATCTATGTTTTGTGAAGCTTGTATGAGTCTTGATAACCTGTCAAAGTTACATAAGTTAAGAAGAACAGACAGGGCGTGGAGGGAGTTCGCGCCCGGCGGTGTCAACTCGGCCGCTGACTGGCTGTTGGAGGTCACGTGACTAACCCATCATGGCAGCCTCCATTAGATGCTTTCGTCTGCTGCAGCCTACACACACCGCCGCCCTCGCGTCCCCACGCCCCATACACCGCCATGCCCAGGCTAAAGTAAGAGATATGAGTGTCAAGGCTCAGATACACACCTTAATAGCGCCGGCAACACCTTACTTCCCTGCCATAGTCGCCTCTGCCACCTTCCCCCTTTGAGCCTCCACTGTAAACACAACAAATAATATTACAGGACACTGCCTCGATAGCCTTTACCTGGCACTCAACCTAGCTCCCAACACAGACTTTTGATGCCTAGTATACGTGTGCATGGCTCCAGACTGTAGCTATAATCCCTGCTCTAATAATTACTGTGTTACCAGCCCCAGGAGACACTACACTGCCTAGTCTCTGTCATCTTAGGGACAGGCTGGCTAAGATAGGCTGTGGAAAGCTTGTTCATATCTCCGGAATCAATGAAGGGGTACTTGCAAAGTGTCTAGATAGGATCAAAGTATCTGTATATCGTTCACTAACCTAACCTGAACATTGATTACCTAACCAACCTAACCTAACCACCTAATTGTACAGGCTATTGCTGGTATTTAATCCCTGAATGCAGAAACACGGGTAAAAGTTGATTGAATGTATATATTAAATACTGTAGTATCTAGATCAAGAACTGGCACACACATTGAGCGCCACTGAAGCCCTACACTTAACACTATGTGGCTGTAGAGCATCACAGTCAATGTTAACACGCTAAGAGTATTCATATGCCAAGGAGATAAGTTTTTGCTCTAGTATTCATGAATCCTATCCTATGTACACAGTGTTGCATGCTAGTCAGACCTAAATCCTGTCTTGCCCCAGGGACTAAGAGTAAACTTAAATAAACTTAACTAAGACTAAGACAAGATAAGATAGGACATGTTTAACCCCTTCACACCCAGATCTTTCCTTTGCTATATAAAATCGTCTGTTTTGGAGCCATAAAATTACGAAAAGTAACTGAATATACCAAATTAAATAGTGGACAAGGATACTAAACAGGTCATAGCTATAAAATATTGCTTATATCTATTAAAATCATCTAATGGCAGTTAAATTACAATGAAAATTACGTTCTGGGCCTCAAGGGGTTAAGGGACCTGAATGAAGCCAGCTAATGTTCGTGTCCCCCACAGCAAGGCAGCCTGTCCGCCGCCACCCCCGACCATGACCTTGACGTCCTCCCGGCAGACAGGAAGATGGACTTTGACGCCCAGGCCCTGGCGGCTCGAGGGTGAGCACCTCATCTCATCCTTCACCCCGAGGCATCCTATTGTTTTTCTATTGATTATGAACAGTAATTATTCAGTTGCCAATGTTTGTAATGCCAACCAATATATACTAAGGCACTGTTCACTTAATTTATTGAATGTTGTGATATTATACACTCTTGTGCTTTCTTCTTTCTGTTTAACGTCAGTTTTTCCCATAATTGTTATGAGATTAGACGGCCGATGATACGCTTCCAACTAGTCCTATCCATTGCCTCAACTTCTTCAATGCCCAATGCTTCCAGATCCTCTTCAACACACTGCCTCCATCTCCATCTTGTGCTTCTGTTATGACATATCTTTCATCCTGGTTATATTTGTAGTAGCGTCACAGTACAATATCTCCAGCTTGTAAGGATTAGATTGTTTGCCTGTGCCCTGTCTATCTGTACATGTGTCAGGCAAGGAATTCAACTTCAGGTAGCAGGTAGACAGAAGTATTCAGTAACTTTTTTTTCTTCAGTATTCACTCCCTAGTAACTATTCCTTGTGTTTCTGCTGAAGTCTGCATATATTAATCACTCAGATATGCAAGGCTTGTGTGCATGGAAGGGCAGATGAAGCATTTACTGTGTGGCTGCCTTGTGGAGGGAATCCTTGGAGCTGGGAAAATGCGAATGCCTTAGATCCAGATAGATAGATAAATGGATTCTTATTTCTCAGTGATTTTTTAATTTATCTCACACCCGTTGCCATCAGTATGACCCAATGCACATGAATCCTTACTATGTTCCCTAATGTGCCTATATTATGTTTTTTTATTTTTTTGCTCTATTACTGAAGTTAACTTGTCTTGTTGTTGCTGCTTTTTTTGCCTGTATGCCTCCGGGCGAGAATAAAATAATAATAATTATTATTATTAAGTCGCTAGACCTTTGCTGACACCCATCTGTCATGTTTGATCAGCCACAAATCATGGTCACTCAATCAGCCTCTCAAAACAGGTACTTGAGGAGCCAGAACCCCTACCAGCCCCCCGCGGATGCAGACCAGCAGGTGTTGAACATCTGTGAACAAGTGTTGGGGACTCACGAGGCTGGCGCCACCTTCCCCAGCGCCCAGGACAAGTGGAAGGTGCTGGTGAAGTGTTCCCAGGTCCTGAGCCACACCCTGCCGAACTCCCTCATGCATAGAATCAGTAATGTGGGTGAGTTGTGAGGCTTCTCGTTGATTTGATCACAGCCAAACAAGTGGTGAGAAGCAAACTCTGGATGCCATAAGGCCTCTACACAAGGCCACTATTGGGGTTTGAGTAATGTTTGTTTGTTTTCCTTTAATTGCACATACAGAGGCAGGAACTACGTGAAAGCAAGGCTCAAATGAGAACATTACTGAAGTTTATGCTGTAAAATGATAAAGGTCTACCCTTTCTTTGTATTAAAGTATCACAGAGCTTTGGTATACAGGTAGAAGAATTAATATGATCTTTACGCAAAGTCCATCTTTTTTCTGTCTCATATTTTCTGCAGCATTGATGAATATCATTCCATATCAGTGAATACAGAAGCAGCTGAGGGTAATCAATGAGACATGACAATGGCATGAATAAAGTGTAAATATCATAAAAAAAAGTATCATGAACAGAGTTTACAACCGCTCCTGCCCTTGTGGCCTGTTACCTGATGGCTGGCCCTCAGCCATGGTGGTGGTGGCACCATTTATATTGTGATGTGTCATGATGAGAGGCTCGTGCCACTCCCCGATGGACTCGCCATCAAAACTTGGGTTGATTGGCAGCATATGAGTAATTTTTGGCCTCTGAGATGATTGCAGAAAGAGTTTGCTCCCATTGGGAACCCTGTCCCGGAGTTCACCACTTCTAGCCGCTAACCACTCGGCCATCAGACACGATTTTCAATTGTCTCAAAACCTGATAAAAGAAAATACTCCTTATTAGAGGGCGGGCCCCTCCATTGTGGTGGTGGGGGTCCCAAAGAGGCAAGAGCTGACTGTGCTGCAGAGACCAAACCAAATACATTTCTAAAGCTATTGTATATGTAATGAATGAGTGGATCTGTTTGATTTCTTCAGCTCATAAACCAGTGCCAAAGAGCAAGATCAGTGTAGCTGCCTCACTACTTCCACCTTTGCAGTGTTTGAGCCGCAACAACGACAACAAAGTCAAATCCTGAAATTGCATGCATGAATTATTGCATTATGAAAATGACCAACATTAATATTCATGATGTCTCATAGTAGGTAATGAAATAAGTGACTGACAGGGGCAATAGTGATTATAATGATACATTTTTATTGAGACACTTCCTGTATAACATGTGCATGTGCTTCAGTTATAGAAGTATGGAAAAAACTACAGGTGATGCAGTAAAGACTTATTTAGACCTACGTCCTTCACCACAGAGGAGCTTGTGACCTTCTACCTGACGCCCGTCAACACCTCGGTGCCCCTGGACATGATGAAGGACATGGACCTGCCCAAGAACCTGCACGTCACCTACAACTACAACAGATTCCACCCAGGTACACACACAGTAATTAGGTTTAACCCCTTGACACCCAGATCTTTCCTTTGCTATAAAAAATTGTATGTTATCGAGCCATAAAATCACGAAAAGTCACTTAATACGTATACCAAATTAGTTAGTCGACAAGGATACTAAACAGGTCAAATCTATAAAATATTACTTATATTCACTAAAAATTGTCTAGTGGTAGTCATATTACAATGGAAATTACGTTCTGGGTCTCAAGGGGTTAATTAGAAAAGGGAGATGCCTGAACAACATAAAGAAGTACCTCATAGAAATGTAGAAGTTTGGAATGGACTAAATGAGGAGGTGATATCGGCAAAGAATGTGCTCCAGTTGAAAGAAAGACTGGATAAATGTAGATACGGAGACGAGACCATACGAGTGTAGCTCAGGCCCTGTAAAACACAACTAGGTAAATACACCAAGAGACAGAGCTCACAAAATACTGCACAAAACAGTATGGACACAGACTTCCCTGGAGCCTTTACTGTATGCACTCTTTCTTGAAATGTGACACCTTTTCCTTGTAACTATGTGAAGGATGGGTGGCAATAAGAGAAGTTTCCATCTACTGTACTTCTATCCATACATCTCACCCTTAGATTTTCCATCCCTCGCACTCTCATTCCTCTTGCAACTCTCAAGTATCACAACATTGTCCAGCCATTTAATAGGGGGTCTGTATCTCACACCCACATCATCCTCTCCTTCTTTGTATGTGTGTCCTCATCTCCTGGTCATTCTGTGCAGGCGATCAGACCATCTTTACAAACAAGAAAGAAAATATGGATAACCTTTCACTTCGAAAAAAATGCACTTAAAAAAAATCGATTAGAAAAAAATGCAGTTAAAAAAAAAAGCAATTCGAAAAAAATGCACTTCGAAAAAAATGCACTAAAAAAAAATCAATTCGAAAAAAATGCACTTTAAAAAAAAGCAATTCGAAAAGCACTTAAAAAAAATAATCGAAAAAGCACTTTAAAAAAAAAAATTCGAAAAAAATGCACTTTAAAAAAAGCAATTCGAAAAAAATGCACTTTAAAAAAAGCAATTCGAAAAAAATGCACTTTAAAAAAAATCAATTCGAAAAAAATGCACTTTAAAAAAAATCAATTCGAAAAAAATGCACTTTAAAAAAAATTATTCGAAAAAAATGCACTTTAAAAAAAACAATCCGAAAAAAATGCACTTTAAAAAAAAAATTCGAAAAAAATGCACTTAAAAAAAAGCAATTCGAAAAAAATGCACTTTAAAAAAAAGCAATTCGAAAGAAATGCACTTTAAAAAAAATCAATTCGAAAGAAATGCACTTCACAGAAAAGCTGTGCGTCCCTGACCCTGGGAGAATGCCACCCACACTGCCAGAAATAGTCAATGATAAACTAGTGAGAGTGGTGACGAGTGAGGCGGAAGGTCATACATTGGAAGTGAAATAATGAGCCGAGAAGTACTTTAGTCTATCCCACTACAGCAGACAATCCCATGGTGCACAGCAGATCCCAGCCCTCGTCTGTTCTCCTCTTACTTAGTTTCATTGTTTCCTTTCCTTTTTACCTCTTCCTAGTTCTTCTTTCCCCCAACTGTCTATCCCGGGCCTCTAATGAATGAATGAAAAGTAGATCCTAGTAACATAGCAGTTCATCACCTGACCTTATAGTAATGTCTTTATTGACCTTGCAGAGACAGACACCAAGTTTGGAGGCGTGTCGGTCTTCACCAAGGACTCCACACTTGTTGTTGGCGTCAAGAACAAGAAGCGTTACCCAGGCTATAAGTCACAGACTGGGTGGCCCTACCAGTGAAGAACACCACGCCGGGCTTGTGGTTCTCCTGGCCCTTGGGAAGACACACACCACACCATGAGGACACCGGGGCCCTGAGACACACTTATCAGGTCCCACACTGTCCATATTTTTGCCAGTGTGGCGCAAAGTCACAACAATATTGCTTCCCACAAGTTGTTAGTAAGAAATTCAACATTATATAGTTAAGATTACTGCACCAACATGTAGCTCCTGAATTGTTATAAATATGGGATGCAGTGTTGAGTAATGTTTTGATAAGTATTGCTGATATGCTAGGTTGTATCATTGTAGCAATACTACTGGCGTCTCCATGTATATATTTTGTATTAAATAATATGTTACAATGAAAAGAAAAGAACATTATTTTGTAACATTTTTGTTTCATGTCCTTAAGCAACTAATTTGTCATAAATTGTGAAAAACCCCGTATGAATCATGTAGAATTTGTATCATATAAGCTTAACCCCTTCACGCCCAGATCTTTCCTTGGCTATATAAAAAATTGTCTGTTAGCCATAAAATTACGAAAAGTAACTGAATATACCAAATTAGTTAGTGGACAAGGATACTAAACTGGTCATATCTATAAAATATTGCTTATATTCATTAAAAATCATCTAATGGTGGTCAAATTACAATGGAAATTACAATCTGGGCCTCAAGGGGTTAATGTTAATACAACACAACACAAACTATGTCGAGAAAGACAAGGAGGGAGGAGGGAGAAACCTTTCCTTATCTACTAATCTGACTTATCACATGTGATGATGTGAAGCACAATTTGGGGCTCAGCCAAGAAGCTACAAAGCACGCCTGTACGAATGGAACAATCGAGATGGCTACAAAACTACAGAACATGGAGCTTTATAGGTAGAGAAGATAGAGAGGGACAGATGCACTTATCACACTGGTCTGTCTTCACTACCCATCATTGCAGGCAGCAGCTACACCTATGACTCAGGACAGACAGGCAAAACATACAGCCAACAGAGCTACGTATTATATCCTTCATTTGATTTAACCATTCTGCTGTAACATCCCGTTCCTCTCCCCTTCCCTCACCGTTTCACTCTTTCTCTCTAACGCCTCCCTTTTTTATGCTTTGCCAAAGACTACTCTTAGGGGCAGTAGTTTTGCCTTTGCCATAGTGCCATATGACCTCTGATGTCTGCCACATTTCCCCTTTTTTGGCATTACAAATTACAATCAATCAATAACAGCTACGTGGTGCCTGCCTCTGCGTGGACCCCAACCAAGGATAATATACACCCTCCTTTGACCCCAACCCTGAGTCATGCAAGCAGGCTGCTGGGTGTTGGGGATGTGAGGCTCAGAGCGAGACAGATTACGGAACACATTCTTCTTTCTGTTTAACGTCAGTTTTCCCCATAATATTTTATGAGGTTAGACGGCTGATGATACACTTCTAACTATCTCTATCCATTGCCTCAACTTCTTCAATGCCCAATGCTGCCAGATCCTCTTCAATACACTGCCTCCATGTCTTCCTTGGCCTGCCCCGTGGACGGCGACCTGGAACTTTGACTCTTAACAGCTGTCCCCAATGCCTCACTACCTCTCTCACCAATCTCTCCTCTCCACGTGCCCAAACCACCTCATGGGAGGGTCCGACCCATCTGGAGGTGGTTAATCCAATGGTCTGACGTCAACACGCTGAGCTTTTCAAGATGTGATGATGGAGTGAATAGTGACGAGGGAAAACTTACTATTTATTCATTTAATTTTTTCATTCTTATTGTTCTATCTGATTGTATCCATTTCTCTATTTTATGTCCTCATCACTGTCGCTTCTTTCTAGTTTTTATTTTCTATTTATCTATCTTATCTACAACTATATAGATAACTACAACAAGGTAATTTTTTCCACATAATTAAGGTCGTTCTAAAGATTTTCTATTTGCTTGTATTAATTTATCTATTTATTTTGTCTTCATTCATTTCGTATTTTTCTGATCTTCATTTTCTTTCCATAATTTATCTTTCAGCAATACAACTTCACCATTACTCGGGTCTTCTTCCAAACACGCGGGGTGGCTCAAAACTAGATCAATATGTAAGAAATAAAAATGACTTCAGCATTTACCAGATTTACGCGTTCAGGCCATACATACATTCGGACCTTCATCTATAACATCACAGGTGTCACTATAAAAAAAATCCAGCCTGCGCCAACCAACGTGCGGAGGGACAACCATCACGTCCCTCCAGATTGATAAAGTCTACAGGCGCTATAGGCTTCAACGTAACAACAACAACAAACAAACATACATCAGATACCTTCTATGCATTATCATCCCAATTATCACTGTTTACACATCAGGACTAGGGGAAAGGAAAGCCATAACCGCCTTGGTTGATTAAATTAAATCCTTTAATCGACCAAGATATCTACCATTACCCTATCGTTGCGTCATGCAGGGGAGGAATGACCCGTGCTTATCAGTCAGGGTAATGTGTCCCGTGGTGAGTGTGTGTGTGTGTGTGTATTAAAGCTGCTTATCACACAGGGGGTCTTTTATCTACCCTACGGAAGCCAATGAAGCCTGGAATTAATCCCTTGAGTCCCAGAGCGTAATTTCCATTGTAATTTGGTTACCATTAGACGATTTTTAGTGAATATAAGCAATATTTTAGAGATGTGAACTGTTTAGTATCTTTGTCTACTAGTTAATTTGGTATATTCACTTCAGTCACTTTTCGTAATTTTATGGCTAACAACAGACAATTTTATATAGCAAAGGAAAGATCTTGGCGTGAAGGGGTTAAGGCTGCTTATCACACAGGGGGTCCCTTATCTACCCAACGGAAGCCAAGGAAGCCGGGAATTAATGTGCCCTAATGACATGGCGTAGAAGAGCCCACCTCCCCGAAATTTCGCCGTGTGTTCGAGAATAGATTGGAAATCTTATAAGTCAAATACCTATTAAATCCAGGGTGTAATACTCGGTATGTTACATGCTTGGGGAACTGAAAGAATATGCAATTCTGAGTATAAAGTCTTCTATTGGCACATATACTTTATAAGACTTACTTTACTTTATGTGTGAGCATGGACGCAGCCAAGGTCAAGCCAAGAGATGAATCAAACATTGCACGGTTTGGACAGGACTCAGGAGGACTATTATCGAGGCCACCGAGATGATGTCTCGGTGGCCTCGCTGTTATAATGGTTTGGAGGGAGGACAGGAGGCAAGATGGGTGATTAGCCATGCGTCAACGCGCAGGCTGAAGCGCAGCCTGTTTTTAAATTAGTTATTGCCCCCCCCACCCCACCCACCCCATATATTTCTGGCTGCGCTCCTGCCGAATGATACACCGTGAAGGTGGCATGACGGAAAAAAAACAATGATGAAAATCAAATACGAGAGAATGTGTGTGTGTGTTTATCTATTTGTTTTTCCCTATTTGTGTATTTACAGTATTGCACAAGCTCGTTTTATCCCGTCTTTTTATACCAAATTATCATACTTTTCTCTCAATTGGTGTGTATACTGTGTGTGTGTGTGTGTATGTGTGACGTGTGTGTATGTGTGTGTTTATCTATTTGATGTGCCCTATTTATGTTGTCCTGTCTTTAAATACCAAATCATCATACTTTTCTCTCAACTGATGTATACTTGTGTGTGTGTGTGTGTGTCATTAATCCTTGAAGGAGACACACACAATACACACAGCCACACAGCAAAACACATCCTCCCGCAGAAATACAGCAAACATTTCCTCCTGCAGAACAATTACACTCAAACTTTCCTCCCAATTCCCTACCGTTCGTCCCTCGCTGCACGGCCACGCACGTACCCAAGCACCTGCTGGCCACACGTACCGAGGCACACGCTGACTCCTCCGGCAGGATATCCCACTGTGTCACACTATAAACAGGAAGAGGAGGACGAAGAGAAGATAAAGAAGGAGGAAAAAGAAGACGAAAAAACAAGATGAGGAGGACGAGAAGATAAAGAAGGAGGAGGAAGAAGAAAAAGACGAGAAAAGAAGACGAGGAGAAGAAGATAAAGAGAAGAGTTTTGGCCGAGGGAACGCGAACCAAGCAAGGGAGGTTCATGTCAACTATATACGTCAGCACGAGTCTTGAGGCGGGCCGGTTTGTTCTCCCAGCTGACGCAACCATCACCTCATCAGAACATCACCTCTCACCTTCATAAGAAAATAAGGAAGCTACAAGAGGCTGTGAGACCTAGTAGTTTCTGACCCCAATATATAATCCTAACAGTGCATAAGAGGCGTAAGGAGCGGTAACTATAGGATAAAGTATTGGTGATATGGTAACGATGATCTAAAAGTGACTAAATCGTGTAAAGTGACGTGTAAAGTGACAAGTAAAGTGATCATCTAAACTTCTGAAGTGACGTGACAAACACTGTGATGTGAGTTAAGTGAGGAAGGAAGGACGACGAAGCAACACACACACACACACACACACACACACACACACACACACACACACACACACACACACACACACACACACACACACACACACACACACTTGGAATGGATTATGAGGTGATATAGCGACAAGAAGTGTGTACTAATCTAAAGAAGACAGACAGGACAGGACCACACGAGTCTACCTGAGGCCCTGTATATGTTACTAGGGAATTATACACTCTTGGAATGGACTAAAAAAAAGGTGATAGTGGCACGAAAGAAATAAACTTAATAAATAAATATAGATACAGAGACAGGACCACACGAGTATACATCAGGCCCTGTATAACTAGATAAATACACCCCTAGGGAAATAGCCAAGGGAAGAGTTGACAAGATTATTAACTAAGGAGACGAAGTTGAAGAGGACCTATGAAGCGATAGGTCACAAAAAGAAGAAGACAAGTAGGTAAACACACACACACACACACACACACACACACACACACACACACACACACACACACACACACACACACACACACACACACACCACAGATCTAAAAACAATGTCGTGTGGTCAGAAAACAACAAACACCACCACCAGAAATGCTTAAATTACTGACTGGTACAGGAGATTTATGTGCAATGGCTCGTGTGTACTGCAAGATCACTCCCCTGTCTATCTACCTCACCGTGCTAGCTACGTACAGCGCCCTCATGATGCTGGCCTGCCTCGAGAACGACCTGCGCATGGAAGGGAGGGAGGAGGAGGTGGAGACGTCCCTGGAGGAAGACGTACCAAGCGGGAGGGAGAGAAGGCATAGTAGGTGAGTCTTGTATGTGGTTTGTTTTGCTGTCTCTATTATACGGAGAGGCTTGGGTGTTTGAGGAGTGAATGGAGGGAAGAAGGGCGTGAAGGAAAAGAGAGAGAGAGAGAGAGAGAGAGAGGAGAGAGAGAGGAGAGAGAGAGAGAGAGAGAGAGAGAGAGAGAGAGAGAGGAGAGAGAGAGAGAGAGAGAGAGAGAGAGAGAGTCCTTGGCGTCCCAGCTGGGACTTTTTTTTTAGCACATCAACTCCCCTTTTGTTTCCAATGTATTAAGTTTAAAAAAAAGAGAGAAAAAAAGAGAAGGAAGAAGAAAGCAAGAGAGAGAGAGAAGAGGTGGTGTGTGTCTGTGAGGTCTGTTGAAAGAGGAAGTATGAGGCTTAGAACTAAGAAACATAAGAAATAAGGAAGCTACAAGAGGCCGCGAGGCCTACACGTGGTATTCCTGTCACCTACACTACCTACATCCCCTTTCATCCCCATCCATGAACTTATCCAGCTCCCCTTTAAAGCTCCCTAATGACTCCGCACTAACTACCTGTCTACTGAGACCATTCCACTCATTCACCACCCTATTGTGACAGTTTTTCCCTATTTCCTTTCTAAATCTAACGCTTTTCCAGCTTGAATCCGTTACTCTTGTTCTACCCTGGTTAAAAGCCGTAAGACTTTTCCTACCTCTCCTTTATTAATCCCTTTATCCACTTAAAAACTTCTATAGATCGCCCCTTACTCTGCGTCTCTCGAGTGAGTGTATTTTAAAACTTCATCTCCTTCATACTAAAGTTACGCATCCTGTATCATTTTGGTATCCTTCTCTGCATTTTTCTAAAACACTATATCCATCCTGTAATATGGAGACCAAACTGAACTGCAATAGTCTAGGGAGGTGCTCTGACTAGAGCCAGATAAGCTTTAGAATAACTTCCGCACTTCTACTTTTAACCACTTCTGGTAATCCAATCCTATATACTCTATTAGCTCTATTTCTGCCTCAAACATTGTTTCTAGTCGTGTGGTCTGGCTCACCCTCACTCCAGATCTTTTTCACCTTCTGATCTTTTCAGCGATTTACTTGCATTATGGTGTATCTTTACTCAGGTTCCTTTATCTACCACCATTCATAAAGCTACATTACAATATTAATTCGCATCTTGCCATCTGACTGCCCACTCGTTAAGTTTATCTAAGTCTCCCTGCAAATGACGTCAGACTGTGATCAAAACTACTAACTTAGTATCATCGCAAACTTGTGATATCACTGCTAACCACTACCAAGTCGTGAGTAAATCAAAATAGAATGGGCCAAAAGACCCTTGTGGACTCCACTTGCACCATCCCCTTCAGATTTGGAACCATAATGAACCCTTTGTTGCCTTTACTTACTGCTTAATACTCTCTCTCTCTCTCTCTCCTCCTCTCTCTCTCTCTCTCTCTCTCTCTCTCTCTCTCTCTCTCTTCTCCTCTCTCTCTCTCTCTCTCTCTCTCTCTCTCTCTCTCTCTCTCTCTCTCTCTCTCTCTCTCTCTCTCTCTTTTTAACGACCCTCCCGTTGCAGGTCACAACACGGGCGGTCGTGGCTGAAGGGCGTGGACGACTTCTTCGCGCATATGGGAACCCTGGAAACGACCTGCTCCAAGATGGTGTCCGTCGGGGGAACCTCCTGTCGGGGGTGAGTGGGGTTATAGGGACACCGCCTCCTGTAGGTGTGAATGGGGTGAGTGTGGGAAGGGGTTTGAAGGGTGGTGAGAGGGAGAGGGAGGAGTAAAGGCATGTTGTAAGGGTGAGAGATGAGTGGGATGACGGTGAGGAAAGGCCTGTCACTCCTGTAGGTGTGAGAGTGGGAAAGGGGTAAATTCCAGGGTGGTGAGAGGGAGAGGAGGACTAAAGGTAATGTTGTAAGGGTGAGAGATGAGTGGGAGGAGGTGACAGGGTGAGGAAGGGCGTGTCACTCCTGCAG